>PVJX010005636.1:0-22551 GCA_004027295.1 Dolichotis patagonum | reverse complement strand
GACAGATCTCACTGTGCAGTTAAGGATGGCTTGAACTTGGGGCTGGGGATTTAGCTCAGCGGCTTAAGTGCCTGCCTGGCAAGCGCGAGGTCATGAATTCAATCCCCAGTACCGCAAAAAACCAAACCAAACCAAACCAAACCAAACCAAAAGGATGGCTTGAACTTGCTTATGTACCCAGGCTGGTCTCAAATTTACAGCAGTCCTACTGCCTCAGTCTCCTAAGTGCTGGGATTATATTTTTTTTTTCCTTTTTCTTTTTTTTTTTTTTTGGTACTGGGGATCAAACTCACGACCTCGTGCTTGCCAGGCAGGCGCTTAAGCCACTGAGCTAAATCCCTAGCCCTCTATTTTTAGTTTTTGAGACAAGGTCTCACTATGTAGTTCAGGTTGGCTTTGAACTATGTAGCCCAGGCTGGCTTCAAAATTGCAGTGATTTTCTCGCCTTTCAGACTCCAGAGTGCATGTGCCACCATGCCCGGCTAGAGTATCTCCATATCTGTATTTCCTAGAAGTAATTGTTTAATAATAGTATAAGTTTTTTTTTTTAAATTTTTTTTTCAGGGCCGACAACTGACCCAGGGCCTCATACAGGCACTGAAAAGGAAATGGAGGGAAAGTAAGAACGGCTCTGAGAGATTAATTTATTTGTCCAAAGTCACAGTGTTGGAGCATTTGCACCAATGTCTCAACCTTTTTATGCTCCATCATCAAGCTGATGACAGATTACCTAACACTTTTGTTTGAAAGCATTAATATTTTTCAGACATTTTTATTTGGGAGGAAAACACACCTCTCTGCTCCCCTTCACAGTATTAGCCAAAAAACAAGTGACAAATTAATGTTTGTATTATCAGGGCTTCTGTCTTCAGGGGTTAGGAGACAAATTTAAAGGAATAGGGTTTATGTATTTATTTATTTATTTATTTTTGTACTGGGAATCGAATTTACGAGCTTGCGATTGCCAGGAAGGCGCTTTGCCACGGGGGTGTATCACTGGCCCAATGGAGGGCTTTAGGAAACAATAGCAAACTCCACACAAGGCCAGGCTAAATTCAGGGGATACAAAAGTAATCTAAGCTGAGAAAAGCTGTATTTTAATTTTTCCCCTCTACGACTTTCTCCAGTGTTTCCAATGAGTTTTCAAAGCTCGACAGTCAAGGTCTCGCCTATTCCCGATACTAAATGGCAGTGTAATATTTTTTGTTTTGTCCCCAACCCCTCTCTTCTTGTTTTGTCTCTTACATGATTTTCTCTTTGTCTTCACCCTCGAGGGACAACCGCCATAAGTCAATGGCCGTTTCATCCCACCGCCATAGACTGCCTCATGGCGACCTTGACAGCCACCTGGGTGGGAGGCCGAAAAAGGGGGGCGGTCGGCTCTGAGGGCGAAACCTTCAGATGGCTGCGAGAAAGCGCCACGAACAGAGGAAGGACGCGGAGGTCCACTCAGTTAGGAGCTCTTTAAAAGATTGACAGATAGCGCACCAATAGTCTTCGCCCTGGAAAGTTGTGGGTTCTCGCGATATTTGTACTCCCTTCTGGACAGGGAGTCCAAGGCGCCTTGGAAAGGGGGATGGGAAAGTCTGTGGCGCAATCATTGCGCGAGATTGGGCCACGGTCGCTGGGGCAATAGCTAGATCTCGCGATATTTGATGTTCTTCGGGCTAGAACGTAGGGTAATTTCTCGCGAGAGTCCGTGCTGTGGGCTCTAGGAGACCCCGTGTGTTTGTGTGTGTAAGTGTGTTGGTGAATGTGAGTACGAGGAAGCAGCCGCCGCCATTTCAGGGAGCTTGCTGACGCTGTCGCAGGGGTGGATCCTCAGCTGCCGAAGCCTCTATCCTGCTTTTCCGCGCGGGCTCCTCTAATTCCATTGTTTCTTTTAGATTTACTTAGGCGTGTCCGCTTTCGGAGCCCTCTTAATAGGGCCGGGCGGTACCGCGGCCTGGGCCTAGGGTTAGTAGCAACAGCGGCAGCCGACTTTCCGAATACGAGCACTACAAGCGTCCGAAAGCCCGCACAGGTAAGGCGCCATCGTGGGCCCGCGTATTGTAGTGTTTTACAAGGATGGTGTTCCATACTGAGGAACGCTGCTGTTGGTTTTTAACGACCTGTGTGGTAATTCTTGAAAAATCGGCCCAATTTTGCCGGCCGCGCCCTTTTCCGGGTCGTAAGAGAAGGGTTTCTTGGGGTGGCAAAGACCCCAGGAAGGCCTCTGTAGATGGCGACCTGACCCTTCGAGGCCTTCGCCGGCCGCGGCTTCCCAACATGGCGCCAGCCGAGCGATGCCTTGGCACACAACCCCTCCCAACGCGAGGGAGTTTCCCTTTGCCCCTAAAATGGCAGCACAGGTTTTGTGCGGAAAGTGCTGCTGTGGCCCGAGGTTCTGCGGTTTGGTTTTGTGGGTCTTCCTAGACTTTTAAAATTTGGACTGTATGTTTTTTCCCATGTACTTGGGGCAAGAGACGTTTTATATTTACTTACGCAAATCCCGGTAAAGTACTTTGGGCCACTTGTGTCATTTTAGGGCTTTTGAAAGATTTTAGAATGTGTCGGTTAAGAAAGGAGATTATCAAAGATAAAAAAAATTGAAAACTGGAGTCGGGCGTGGTGACGCACGCCTCTAACCCCAGCACTCGGGAGACTGAGGCAGGATAATTGCTGTGAGGCAGCAATTCAAGGCAGTCTGGGCTACATAGTTCAAGGCCAGTTTGAACTATATGGAAGACCTTGTCTCAAAAATAAAAATGTTTACTCACTAGATTGTCTTGTTCTTAGGTGTTTAGAGAAAATGGCAGACGATATTGATATTGAAGCAATGCTTGAGGCTCCTTACAAGAAGGTGAGAAAACATGTCGGTGAGGTTTATATATTTCTTAATTTAGCATTATTCCCGAAACTACTGCTGAAATGTAAACTAACCTCCCTGGAGCCCTCTTGATTTATCTTATCAGAGATGCATTACGTGTAACTTACAAAAGTAAATATATGCTATTGATGTAATAATATTGTGCAGTAGTTTCACTTCAGCGTGATGAATAAATGCCCATCTATCTCTCTTTGTAGACTTGCCTAACGATATCTCACCTCTACTCCCATGAATTCACCTTTGATTCCAGTGTGAACTGTCAATCATAAGGTAGTAATTGAGTGACTTATCGCTGTACCGTGGTCCCCTAGGTAAAATGACTCAACTAAGAATTACCAGCTCCAGTTTGGTATAGCAAAAAGGTGAATGGTAGTGGTTTGGGAAAACAGCAGGGGTCCAAGAATACAAAGTGTTACCAGTCTATGGCAAGTAAATCTTTCAACAAGTCTTTTAAGAAGTGGGTGAGATTTAAAAATTTACACATATATGAAAGACTGGTGATAGTAAATCTTAAAAACAGGCAGGTGGCGATCTGCTTCTCAGTTAATAATTACTAAAATTCTTGGATCCCTGAATAGAAAAAACAAAAAACAAAAGAGGCAGTATCACAGCTTAGTCACTTGATGACTGTTTTACTGTTCTCCATATTGTTTTGTTTTTAATTAGGCCCTGCCATTGTATTTCACACTAAAAACTACAAAGGGATTATTTTGCCTAATATAGTATGACCCATTTCAGTATCACAGTAAAAGTAAATTCACTTCATTCTTTTCACCAGTTGGTGGTGAAAATAGCAGTATGCATGCATTATCACTGGTGTCACAAACTGTAAGCTTTGTAAGTTAGCACTTATGCTCCTATAGCTGATGTGATCAAACTTTAAACATTGCACTTAACCTTTTAAAAAATAATACATTTGTTTTGGAGTGTATAGCACGGCCATGTGGTACCTTTTGGATTCTTTCTGATATCTTTAATGTATATAGTTTTGTAATGCATAGACTCTTGAAGAGCTACTTTCTGTTTAAAATGTTAAAATTCTTGTGTCTTAGTTTAACATGGATGTAATTCCATGTGAACAGGTATGGAAGTAGGAAATGTGTAGGTTGGACTGGTGGATTATTAATTGACTTTCTGGGTTCTTGGGAGTCAACATTACTAAAGCAGTGTGAATCCCTGTTTGCTTCAGGGCGAGATGTGTGACAGAGGTGGCATCAAGCTCTTACAGTCCCAACCCTCCAACGGAAATGGGCGAAGATCTCAGGAATGGCATCGGTCACAGGAAATCGATAGTGGCTGGCTGCTAGCATGGCCACTTGGGGCTTAGGCAGAAATAGAGCCGTGGTACTGACAAAAGGGACCATAGCACATGGAATAAAAGTCGAAGCAGGACTTAATGTTTTATGGAAATTATATTTAACCACTTCAGCATTGTAAATCTGGATAACTTAATATATAAGCTGTATAAGAAAGTAAAATTTAATGTGTTAATGTGGACATTTTTATTTTTGTATCTTGATATAATTGTAAACAACAAAGTGGTTAAACACATACCATCTAAATTTTTTTGTAGCCTTCCATATTAAACTTTAAAAGTAATTAGTTTTTAAATTGTTTTGTATTTTCTTATTCCTATTCCCTTTACCCTTTGACAACTTGAAATGAAATGTTACCACTTCGTCCTCATGATGTTCTTCTATCAACCCTGCTTAGGATGAGAACAAGTTGAGCAGTGCTAACGGCCATGAAGAACGTAGCAAAAAGTAAGTTTTAAAAAGGAACGGGTGTGGGACTAGGGGGAGTTATGGTGAGCTTTGTGATTGAAATTTGAAGTTGTGTTCTTGTGGCTAAACCATCGCAATAAGGTTTCTTTCTGAAGCTCTTATCTGTCTCTAAGAAAATTGTTTCTTTACCTTTTTGGTATAAGAAACTCCTTGAGTATGTGAAACTGGACTTTTCCCTCCTAGATTTTAGGTATCTTCTGGACATGTTCCCCTCCAAGTCCATCATGATAATCTGGTTCAGAGTTCTGTATTAAGCCAGGCATAGTGGCCCATACCCTCCAGCTACTCAGGAGGCTGAGACAGGAAGATTGTGAGTTGGTTGGAGGCCAGCCTGCGCAACATATTGGTACTTTGTCTCAAACAAGAGAAAATGAGTTCTTATATTAGAATTTGTGTTTTGCTTTAAATTTGTTAACTTTATCATAATATTTGGTGATGCTGTCAATGCAATTATCTTATTCCATTGAATTTGAAAGGGTGAAGAGTTATATTGGAGAAGATAACAGCCATGGAAAGTATTATTGGCCCTAAATCACTAAAAGGAATCCTTGCTCCTTAGTTCTGAAGAGCTGTTTTGGTCATAATGAGATAGAATACTTACGTGCTTAATGTGACTCAAATTATAAATATTTATGGCATTTGAGTTAGATGAATGACTCGTAATAGGAACTTTGTGCCACAAACTGGTGTAGAACACAGTGCACAAAAATCTATCGAAGTTTATAAGACGAACCTGCCAGGCCTGGTGGTGCACCATTGTAATTCTAGCACTCGGGAAACAGGCAGGAGGATCACAGTGAATTGGAGGCCAGCCTAGGATACATAAGTGAATTCACAGCCAACCTGTAGTATACAGTGAGACACTGTCTTGATATAAAAAAAGAAAACAAAACAAAAATTCCTGGAACTTACTGAAGTTTCTTTTCAGCTCTTAAAGTTAGTGATTTCTTTTGGTCATAGTACAAGTATTAAGGTGTTTTGTTAGTCTGTGTTTATGTTACTAAAATACTGTATCATATTCATGACCTCATAATATATAATGAGAAGTGATAAAATGCCACTTGCTAGCTTTTTCCAAAGACCTCATAGTGCTTCACAATAACTACCTCAATCCTCAACAGATTTGTTAGGTAGTTTGATAAAATTTCGTGGATAAGGAAAATGGTTGCATTTGTAGTATATAGGGTTTGCTGAAGCCATATATTTTTATAAAACCCTTAAAATGTATTAAAGCACAGTAAATGATATAATCTGTGGAAGATTTTTTTTCTGGTACAAGCTTAAGTGAAAGTCATTTCTGTTTCCTTGCTAATGAAAAGTAGATATGACCATCAGGTTGAGTTTAGTCTTGGTAGTTGTGGTTAGAGAAATAATCAACAAATTACTGCAGGCTTATGTCTGGTTTTAGTCTTTTGTTGAAGTAATGTTTTATAATGTTTCTATTTTTTAGTCTTCTAATCAGATAACCCAGGAAGAGATGTCTGTATAAACTGTCATAAAGTAGGCAGTGCATATGTCTGGCCTAGTGGCTAAGTAATTTCACAGTGTTGAAAGGGTGAGGACATACCCTTTTGGGGTGCAAACCTTTACCATTCTCTAATGTCATCACTCCTTGCTACTATTCTCCTGTTTATATTTGCTTTTATCTTGCTTGTAAACTCATTAAGGGCCATCAAGCTTTTATAAGGTAATTGAGCATCAGGCTCTCCATAAATGATATTTAGAGGCTTTTTTAATATAAAGGAGTCCCATAGGAATAAAGGAATAGAAAATTTAATTGGCCATATAATTGTATAAGAAGAGAGCCTTTCTAAGTACTCTAATCTAGTAATCTTTTAAAATGTACATAACACTTGTCAAAATCATTCTAGGTGATTAAATGGTTCCCTTGTTCATTCAGGAGTTTTTTTGAAGGAGCTTATTCAAATTAATTCAAATACTTGGTTGATGAAAAGTTTGATACTGAGGGATAGAAGAAATATGATGTCCCTTTGCTTTGGCATTTAGGGTAAATTATCTCAAAGGAGCTGCCATTTGGCATTTTTTAAATCCTAAAATTTCAGTGGTTTTAAATCCATTAATTGTTGAGATAGTAGTTTAATAAGATATTAAGAAAATGTATATTCTGAAAAAGCATTATTTCCTTTTAAAAGGTGATTGTGGAGGCCGGGGATTTAGCTCAGCGGTATAAGCACCTGCCTGGCAAGCGCAAGGTCATGAGTTCAATCCCCTATACCCCCCCTCCCAAAAAAGTGGTTGTGATCCTTTACACATACACATCATTGTATGCCTGCAGTAAAAAATAGTAAGTTTAGTATAACACATACAGGTTATCAATTAGCCTACTTTATGAAGAGCTATAACCCTGAGGTTGGCAAGACCTTGAAGTATGCTTTAAGTACCTTAAGTACTTGAGGTTGCCCTCAAGGGGACATTTGTTATAACCAATTTTGCAAAGTCTAAACCACAATTTATTTGGTTAAGCTCTTTAAAGAACTACAAGGATAATGAAATGACACAGTTGAAATATATTAGCTACTGTGGTGTGGATTATCTATAGATTTTGGAATAAATGACTTTTCTATTTTTTTCTTATTTTCCAGAACACTTTGCATTTAAAATTTAGATCTTCTTACATGGAAGAGGTCAAATCCAGTTATAGCAAACACCTTTACAACAGAGGCCATATAACCAAAAAGTCCAAAGGCCCAGCCCAGTGGACCATTTACTTCAGTGATGTTCAGTACAAAATTCCACTGCCACTAGAGACTTTGGAAAGTCATATTTAAGTTGTAACAGGATTTGACTATTAGTATGGGTTTTGATAAACATTCTTTAATGTTTTCTGAAGTTGGAATTTATTATGGAAGTATGCTTGTTTCTAATAACTTTAAATTTTTCTCTTGGCTGTTTATGCAGAAGATTGTATTCTCAATGTCATCCTATGTTATCTTTTTACCTGGGGTTGCCTTCAGATGTGGGTGAGGACTATAACAAAAGTCCTAGGAATACTTTAAACTCTGTCTGGTCTTTGAAGTCTTTTCTTTGGGCAGAGTAAATTTTGGGGCCTGTGAGAGGTAAAGTGTGTTGACTACCTCTCTGGTACAGGTCATCTTTAAACAGGGCAAAACATTTGTCCTTTTTTGTGGTAGATGGGATTATTTTTTAACTTACTTCCTGGCTTGAGTTGATTATGTATGTTTAGGACTTTTGGTTTTAGCCATCTCACAATAGTTCTTAGTCTAAGAGCCAGTGTCAGGTTTTTGAGACAATAAAGACAATGTTATCTGCTGCCTATGTGGGCTTTGGTTTGACTTGGGTGTAGCCTAATTTTCTGTCATGTGCTACTTAGCATATACATTTCTGACAGTCAGGTGGATTATCTTGAAATTTTAGACAAAGTTTCTGCCTCCTTGGAAAGCTCTACATCTCCTTGTGATTGGAGTGTGGGTTTCAAGATTCCAGAAGGTGGGTGTCTTCCTTTTTCTATTTTTAATGCACTCTAAGATAACCTGCTTACAGGTTCTCTGAGGCAAATCTTGATAGCTCCTTATGCTAACTTCACTTTGTTAAGGACTAAAACTGTTATTTGCCAGAAGATGTAGAATTGTCAAAATAAAATGTTCAATCTTTAAAATACTACAGATTGACATTTTAGTGAAATAAGTTTGTTTTGAAATGTATTTCAGTTTTCATTGAAGTATCTGAAGGCACCTCTATTTTGGGTGATGACACAGGTATAGATTTTGGATTTAATTATGAAATGAATGGGTCAAAATGTGAAAAATTCAGGAGTGAACAAGAAGATATAACTGACTGGCTTTTTTACCTTTCAGAGTTTGCGATTTTATAAAGATTTATGAAGGTCAAGTTGATTTTTTTTTTTTTTGGATTGCATCCTACAGGCTTGTATAAACTAAGCTTAAAAATAATGAACTCCTTTTTCTAGTGTGTTTATTATAATGTTAAAGGTGTTTCAGTGACACGTAACTTACATAATCCTAGCCACCTGGGAGATTGAAGCAGGAAGATCACAAGTTGGGTGCCAGCCTAGGCAATTTAGCAAAACTTTTCTCTATGAGAGTTGAGAGCCACACTTTGTGTCTCATGCCTGTAGTTCTAGTATGCGGAGGCTGAACCTTGAACATAGGGAGTTCAAGGCTGACCTGGGTTCTGCATAATGAGAACCTGTCTCAAAAAACAGAGGACTGAGGAGTTCGGGATGGCGCAGTGGTACTTTGCCCAGCGTGCCCAAATCTGTGAGTTTAATCTCCAGTGCTGCTTTTAAAAAATTAACATAAAAATCTAGTGTCCAAATTAAAAAAAAAATCTAGTGTTAGAGGGCTGGGGATATAGCTCAGTGGAGCGGCACCTGCATGGCAGGCTCAAAGTTGTGCCCCCCCCATAGTGTCAGAATACATTAATTCTTAGTGTTTTTTTTCTTTTTCTTTTTTGTTTTTTTGTCAGTACTTGTGATTTTGTCAATGGAAACCAAATGTTGATGTCTGTATGATTCTTTGAAAGTATAAAATGCTCCTATAAATTGTACCAAAATTGACTTATGATAAATCTGTGTGTTTAATGAAAATTTGGACATGAGCCAGTGCTGGTACTTAAATGTGAGCATATACCATTGTAACTTTCATTTTACTATAAACTTGTGGATTAGAATACCTGTTGGCCTATTAAAACTATTTACAAGTTTAGATTTTGAATTATACTGCCAACAAGTCCTGTTTTTTTTTTGGTCAAAGCTGTAGTTGACTCAGAAGATCCTTGCAGTTCCATAGTTTCTCTCAAATAATAATTCCTTGACTGATCATTTTCAGTCATGTATGACAATGGAGGAGTGTTGTTACCATACCAGGAATTTTTTTTTTTTTCCCCAGGAATTGTTTTTCCTTAAGTGTGATTATGTATTACTGTATGATAGTAAAAATAGGAAAATAAATTAGAAAATGGTTAAAAAATTTGACCATAAAAGGAAGTATGTTTTTGTATTTTTAAATGGGTTTTTAATCAATAAGATAATGGTTATCTTTCTTTTCTCAGGAGGAAGAAAAGCAAAAGCAGAAGTCGAAGTCATGAACGAAAGAGAAGCAAAAGTAAGGAAAGAAAGCGTAGTAGAGATAGAGAAAGGAAAAAGAGCAAAAGCCGTGAACGAAAGCGAAGCAGAAGCAAAGAAAGGAGACGGAGCCGCTCAAGAAGTCGAGATCGAAGATTCCGAGGCCGCTACAGAAGTCCCTAGTATGTAACTATAATTACGATTGTGACTAGATGGTTCTTTTCTGGCCATTCAAATAGCAATTAGTTTGAAGGATTTGAATTGTGAAATTGTATTGTAGGTATTCGATTAAAAATCAGCCAAAACCACTTTAGGAGCAGTAAACATTAAATAAATGTATTGACATTAAAGATTAATGAATTGAAAAAATTGGACAAATAAGATTTGTTATAAGTAAGATATACTTTCTTAACTCAGCTAAAATATTTTAATTGCATGCCAATCCAAATTAGACTAAACCATTAGAATGCTTGAAAAAGCATAAAGATGTGTGAAGTACTATATTTTTAAAAGTTTTAAAATTTAGGGGAACAGGATATATAACAAGCACATGACAAAAAAATACTGGCTGTATAACTTTTCAGATGAAAAAACATGAAATTTGTTGTGTTGCCTTGATAAAGATCTTTTTTTTTTTTTTTTGACTCACCACATGTAATTTGTATTTAAGATTCTTTAATACTAGTAGAATATTCTTGATTTACGGCGGCACATGCCTGTAATTCCAGCAGTCTGGAGTCTGGGGCAGGAGGGTTACTGAGTTTGAGGCCAGCTTGCATGACAGGGAGATGCTGTCTCAAAACACAAACATACACAAAATGCGAACAAAAAAATACTCTAAAAATGCTTTGAAAGTTTATCACAACAGAAATTTGGATGTGGTTAAAGAAGTTGAAAATGTTTATTATGTCTATGAATACTCAACTATAATAGAAGTTTTGGAAAGGAAAGTACTTAAAATTTTAAGCAAAGAATGATGAGCCAGGCGTGGTGGCACACTGCTATAATCCCAGCACTTGAGAGGTGGAGGCAAGAAGGAACACATTGAATTCTGATTCTGATTTATCTTTAAACTGGGAGTGGTGGCACATGGCTGTATGTAATTCTAGCTGAGGCAGACAGAATGCTGTGACTTTGAGCTTGGGCTACTAAATAGTGAGTTCAGCGCTAGCCTGAAAATCGTAGCGAGTCCATCTCTGCAATTTTGAGACCAGCCTGGGCTATAAAGTGAGCCCAAGGCCAGCCTGAACTGCGTAACACGACCCTGTCTCAAAAAGACAAAAAAAGCCAAAATGGTGTGATATTATCTCCTCTTCATAAGCACACTGTTAGCTGGCTGTGGTGGTGCATGCTTGTAATCCCATACTCTGGAAAGCTGAGGCAGGAGGTTCCAAAGTTCCAGCCAAGCCTGGGGAATTTGGTGAGACCCTGTCTTTAAAGACAGACCTGGGGCTGGGGATTTAGCTCAATGGCATAAGCACCTGCCTGGCAAGTTGAGGTCGTGAGTTCGATCCCCAGAGCCGCAAAAAAAAAAAAAAACAACAAAACCTGAAGCTGGGGATATAGCTTAGTGGTAGGGCACTAGCCTAGTATGTTCAAGGCCCTGGGTTCAGTCCCCAGCACTGCAAAGACAAGCCTGAATCAGAGCTTTGTACTCCTTGCAAGGCACTTAGTGCTTCAGTCTTCTCTTAACAAAGTGGTAACTTGCATATAAGTTAAAAATGAGTAAGGAATGGTTAGAAAATGTAAATAAAGCACTCAGTACTTGATATTCATAAAATGTTTGGTGTTAGTCAAAAGCATTTGTTGTTTAGGAACACATTGAATTCTGATTCTGATTCATCTTTAAACTGGGAGTGGTGGCACATGGCTGTATGTAATTCTAGCTGAGGCAGACAGAATGCTGTGACTTTGAGCTTGGGCTACTAAATAGTGAGTTCAACGCTAGCCTGAACTACGTAGTGAGTCCATCTCAAAAATCTAAAAAAAGAAAGAAAAAAATCATTTTCTAGATTCCTTTTTTTTTTTTTTTTATTGGTACTGGGGATCGAACTCAGGACTGTGTGCTTGCAAGGCAGGCACTTAATGCCGCTAAGCTAAATCCCCAGCCCCTTCTAGATTCCTTTTTATCTGCTTATTTTACACAGTTTTTATATGAAAATTGGCCCATAGTTTGGTTTTGATTTTGAATGCTGTATTTAAAACTTGTTTTTGTTCAATTCAGCAAGATGTGTACTACATCATTAAAATGAGATTGTTATTTTACCAGAATAAACCAATGAAAGGGAGATGATATCCAAAATTCAAATTATTATAATTTCTGTTGAGGATTGGTATTTTGTCTCTAGTCCCAGTCTGAATTTATGTAAGGATGATTTTGTGTGGATTTCAAGCGACTTAAACACAGAGGTTATAACAGGGTTGTATGATAAAGGAAAGAAAATAGCTTATACTTTTTACTTGAACTTTTATCTGGTGAATATAGATATTTATTACTGTTAGCCTGAGTTGGAAGGGGAACCCACTTCAGTGTAAAGTAATTTTATTTGGTTGGAACTGCCTGAATGTGGTGATGAGGGATAGTTTCCATGAAAACTAATTCAAATATGGGTCACAGATTCATTTTATTTTGCTACCCTTCTGGAATAGGAAAGGAGGATGAGCACTAAGGGATAGGTATATCACTGGTGTCTTTAAGCTTGGTTTTTAAAAAGGACGAAAACTATTTGTGTTGAGTTGCCTTTATGGTATTTGAAAATTTAGTTTTAATCAAGCAAAATCCTCAGTTTTTATTCTGAGGAGTTAGTGAATTAATTATGGAATATCTTACTACAAAAAATTGAACTGTGGTATACTGTGTGCTGTCATGCTAAGAATTACAGTGACCATGCATGACTATGTAAAATTACTTCCTTTGCTGGTTGTGGGGGACACATTCTGTAATCCTAGCACTTGGGAGGCTGAAGCAGGAGGACTTCTGTGAGTTCAAGGCCAGCCTAAACTACATAGTGAGAACCTGTCTGAAAAAACCCATTTCTCTTTATTTTTTAAAAGCACCTGAAACAGACTGATGTGTTGTAAGTGTACCTTTGATGTACACATATATAGATCAAAGGTTGTGCAGACACACCAAATTGCTTTAACAAGTTATGGTTGGTGTGAGGGAATTTGACTTTATTTTTACATTCATATGTATGCTTTTTAAAGTCTCTGGAATGTATGCATAAATATGTAATTTTTAAAAATCTATGGGGTTTTGAAAATGGGTATTAGTATTTTCAAAAATTTAAAAATTTTGAGGCTGTATCCTTTGGTCTTGGCACCTCTCAGTGGTCCAGGATGGATATAAGTAGAGCATTCCTGGGATAGAGTTGAGATTTTTTTTTTTTTTAAGTCTTTTTGTTTCCTCTTCATAAATGAGGTGGAAAACAAGCAGCCTAAGCAATGTTAAACTTGCTGGAGAGCGCATGAACGCGATCTTAGCAAGACCCTAAACCTGTAACTAGTGTAATTTTGTGTTTCCTTTTTAGCTCCGGACCAAAATTTAACAGTGCCATCCGAGGAAAGATTGGGTTGCCTCATAGCATCAAATTAAGGTTTTTAAAACATACTTCTGAATTGTTTAAATTGTTTTTCAAGGATCTAATGTGATATATTTGTTTGGATAACTTCTGAAACTTTTTAACTTTTGCAGCAGACGACGTTCTCGAAGCAAAAGTCCATTCAGAAAAGACAAGAGCCCTGTGAGGTAGCTGTTGGTCCTACTTTTTTTTTCTTTTAAGCTTGTAGTTGTTGTAGTTATACACAAAGGAGAAAGAAAAAAAAGGGCACCTTTGCAATTTATGTGAATGCTAATTTTAAGGAAAGTAATTTGGAGTTGGGCATGGTGATGAATGCCTGTAATCTCAGCATTCGGGGAGGCTGAGGTAGGAGGATCACCTCAAGTTCAAGGCCAGTTTGGATTATATAAATTCAAGATCAGCCTGGATTACATGGTGAGACCCTGCCTCCAAAAACAAACCAAAAATTCGCTGTTAATTTCTATGAGTTTTCATTGGCTTTAATATTATATAGTTAAAAATGCAAAATAATGGTTCAATATGTAGATGCTGATCTCTTCATGACCTTTTTTTTTTAATCTGTACCGGGGATCAGACTCACGACGGCGTGCTTGCAAGGCAGGCACTTACATGCTGTTGAGCTAAATCCCCAGCCCTTGATGCTGAGATCTTAATTCTATATTAATTGATGTTTTTTAAACACCCTTTGAAAAGTTTGACTCCTTTACCTCTGAATTAATAAGTGAAGTTTATTTTTTATATCTTTTGCTTCTGTAGAAAAGTATTTATTTCAGAAGTGGTAGTTACTCTTGAGTTGGGTGTGGAGGGAATTGTGTCCCATTGAATTTTTCTGTAATCCCAGTACTCTGGGAGATTGAAGCAGAAGGGATTGCAAATTCAAGATTAGTTTGGGCACCTAGTGATTTTTCTGAGCCCTGACTCAAAACAATAGAAAAGGACTGGCAATGTAGCACAGTGAGATAGCTCTGGATCCAATCCCCAAAACCACACCAAAAAAAGTTTAAAATAAAAAAAAGCTGGTTATCGAGCTTGGTTCAATTGTAAAGTGCTTGGGTAAGCATATATTTACCACCTTCAGTCTCCAATACTGGGGAAATAAAAAGTTACTTTTCTGTATTCCTAACTCTTTCATACCATAAACTACATTCTAAGGATTAAGTAGTTTTCATATATTGTGGTTTTTACTTTTATGATGTTGTTAAACTTTCACATGATTTTTAAGGAGTGCTTGAGGAATCCTTTACACGTATTGTACACATGTAGAATTTGTGATTAGTTATGGGATATTTTGTGTGGATGACATTTAACTGTCAGGCTCCTAAATGGTTCTTACATATTGCAGATATATTGTCACTTTGAAGATTATAAGTCCAGTGAATATTATTTTTGATACCATGCAAGATGTGTTTGGCAGGAACATTTTTTTGAGTGGCTATCATTCTTTAGAGGGAATTGTGTCCCATTGAATTTTTCTGTGGATAATACTATTTGAATAATGAAAATGGACCTGGAAAATGTGACCAACTAATTTAGATAGTTTATTCTGTTTAAAAGTTAAACAGAATAAATTAACTAAAAAGTTAATTAAAAAAAAGTTAATTTAAGACAGTAAGTTGTAAGCCAGGCATGATGGTGCTTGCCTGTAATTCCAGCAGTGAGAAAGGCTGAAAAAACAAGGAAATTGTTTTTTGGGTATTGCCTGCTAAGTTAATGAGCTGTTGTCTCAAAATACAATATAAAAAGTGCTAGGCTTGCTAATTTAATGAAATCTTATCTCAAAATAAAACTGCTAGGGATATAGCTCAGTGGCAAGTGCCTATGTAGTTAATCACCAGTATTGCCCAAAAAATGATACTAAGAGACAAAAGTTGATTCTGTGTTCTTTATTCCTGTCAGGGAACCTATTGATAATCTAACTCCAGAAGAGAGAGATGCAAGGACAGTTTTCTGTATGCAGCTGGCAGCAAGAATCAGACCAAGAGATTTGGAAGAGTTTTTCTCTACAGTAGGAAAGGTAACATACTATTTCTTGCGATTACATAGTTGGGAACCACAGTGCTTTAAGAATTGTTGTTATGGTGGATAAAAAGGAAAATGCATCTAAATAGCAAGGTTTCTATTAGATTTAGGAATATAGTGGGTGTATTAGCACATGCCTATAATTGCAGTACTCCGGAGGCTGAAACAGGAGAATTGTAAATTTGAGGCCAGCCTGGGCTACATATCAAGATCCTGTCTCAATTTTTAGGAGGTGGTGGTGGTCTTTTTTTTTTTTTTAATTTTTTTATTTTAAAGGGGGTAAAATTAAACAGAACAGAACGGGACATAAGAAAGCATAAATTTCAAAGCTAGACAACCAGAGATCTTCACTATCTGTCATGTTGTCTCTTGTTTCCTTCCAAATGGTTGTCCTTATCTTTACATATGGGGAGTTCATACTAAATAACATAGCCAATCTTTTCACAAAAAGATGTCCAGTTCACTGGCTCCCACTTGCTAAGCTGTGGGAGGGAATACGACACGGGATGGGGGACAGGACGACCTGAGATGTTTGATTCTCAGCCCGCGTGCCAGCAGGCTCCCAGCCACCCCCCAGAGAGGGAAGGAGTTCCTTGTTCTCCGTGCACCCCAAGTCAGCCACATGGTGCAGGTTCTGAGGTGCCCGGGTCTCTCTGCAGGCCGCCGAAAGTCTGCCAAAGTTCTGAAATGGCCAACAGATGGTGGTGGTCTTTTTGAAACATGATCTCGCTATGCAGGTTAGGCTGGCTTTGTGCTCACTTTAAAGTTGCAAAGATCTCGAGTGCTAGGGTTACAGGCATGTACCAGCACACCTGGCTCAAAAATTTTTTGTACTAGTAGAATTTATTTTATGGTAGCATTTCTATTTTCTTCTTGGTGTGGGGGATCAAACTCTTGACGTTGCACTTGCTAGGCGGGTGCTTGTGCCCACTGAGCTATATCCCTGGCCCCATTTCTGTTTTCTATTTAGTTCTCTTTTGCATATCTGGAACTTAGGAATTTCTCAGTGTAGCCAACTTTTATCAAAAGACCTAAATAGGGGCTGGAATGTATCACAGTGGAGTGCATACATAGCATGTGCCAAGACCCTGGGTTCATTTCTCAGCGCCTCAAAAAAGAAAGAAAATAGAAGGGTCAGCTGGGTGGAGTGGTGTATTTCTTATAGACCCAGCTACTTGGGAGGCAGAGAGAGAAGAGGATTGTTGCAGGCCACCTTAGGAACTTACTGAGAACCCTGTCTCAAAATAACAAAAATGACTGGGATTGTAGCTGTGTTCCTGGATTCAGTCCCTAGGATGGCAAAATAAAAGAGGAGGCTGTGTACCTAATTGGTAGAGTTCATGCTTATTATTAGCATGTATGAGGCTCTGGGGGGTTAGCTCAGATTTAATTCCCAGAACTGAGAAAAAGGTTTTAATATGTCTAAGTGATCCTAAAATACAAACTTTGTTATATAGGTGATGTATATATACTGTGTCAATTTTTTTGTTTGTTTTTAATCCATACCAGGGATGGAAATCATGGCCATGCGCTTGCAAGGCAGGCGCTTATACAGTTGAGCTAAATCCCCAGCCCCCACTGTGTCAGTTTAAACCATATAAACTAATTTATATGGTTTACAATGAATTGTTGTACAAACAGCTCTCTTAACTGTGTTTTGTTTTTAGGTTCGAGATGTAAGGATGATTTCTGATAGAAATTCCAGACGTTCCAAAGGAATTGCTTATGTGGAGTTTGTTGATGTTAGTTCAGTGCCTCTAGCAATAGGATTAACTGGCCAACGGGTTTTAGGAGTGCCAATCATAGTTCAAGCATCACAGGTAATGTATCTCATTAAAAAACAGGTCATTCCTAGCACTAGGGGCTTCCTGTTATTTGGCATAGTGCTGTAGTGTCTTGAGCTTATGCTTAGTGCTTTTTTGTATCTTTATTTTTGTCTTGTTTTTGGTACTGGGAATTAAACTCAGAACCTTGTGCTTGCCAGTCATGACCTTGTGCCACTGAGCAATATCCTCAGCCCTATGTGTCTTTATTGTAATTACTTTGATATGCCGTGTTCTGAATACCATTGTTTCATTTTTTAAGATGAGATTTGTTGTTCCATTTTAATGAAAGTTGTAAATACCTGTGTCATGAAAGAGACATGAGTTTGATAATAGATTTTTTGATTTATTCTGATTTACTAGGCATTGAGATATCTTAATATATTTTCCTCTTGACTTTTCAAATGGAGTATGACACTTGAAAAATGTCTTCAGCTTTCAGACGTCTGAGTAGCTTGAACTGCCATCATTTCTACTTTCTTTTCCTACCTTTTTTTTTGCGGTACTGGGGATCGAATTCATGACTTTGGCTTGCCAGGCAGGCGCTTATGCCACTGAGCTAAATCCCCAGCCCTTCCTACCTTTTCTTGAAAATAAGAGATGGCAATTTTATTTGGAGATTCTCTTGTAGAAAATAAGCTAAATTTATTTTTCTTTATTGGTACTCCACAGTTACTGATTGTTGCTTTTGAGGAAATCAAATTAGTATTCATATAGTTTCTTTGTTACTGGGAGTTGAACTCAGAACCTCGTGCTTTCCAGGCAGGCACTGTGCTGCTGAGTTACATTCCCAACCCCATATTTCATTTCTTAATGTGAGAAAAATGGAATGCTGTGTTCCCATTATGACAGTATCCTTAGATTTCTCTCATTACTTATGTACATTGACAGGATACTGATTCTGTCATTAGTGAGTCAGCAAAAGTGGCAAATACAGTGAACTGTTTCATCAAACTGTGTGTGTGTGTGTGTGTGTGTGTGTGTGTGTGTGTGTGTGTGTGTGTGTAAGTAACTTGTGGGCCAGACAGAAACATGATTTGAAATTACACTTTTCAATTATGTAACCATAGCCAAACTTAGTTTTTAATTTGGTATTTGTCATGTTTGAGAGAGTGGTAGGTTCTGCTTTTATATTAAGAATATTTAATATTAATGATGTGAACTAGATAGGAAAATAATCAGAGCTCTAGTAGTGGCAGGAAAATAATCATAACTCTAGTAGTGGCAGGAAAATAATCATAACTCTAGTAGTAGCAGGGAAATAATCAGAGCTGTAATAGTGGCAGAGAAACATAATAGTTGTGTGTGGATTGGTGTGACTAAGGAGTGAGAAGTAGTAGCAAAGTTTAATTTACACATAACTACTCAGTTTGCACCATTTGATAGAAAAGGGCCTTATGTTAAGAATGTAAACTGAAATGTTTTCCTTAAGCTCTTTTTACAGATACAATAACAGAACCAAATGATTTTCTTGGCAACATAGTTTTGATACATGTTTGGCATAAACTTATTTTCTCAAAAACTGGTATAACGGCTGTTTTGAAAGTCCTTTTTGATGCCTTCTTTTGCACTGTCTTGACTATCTCAATGTTCTCAGTTGATTGAAAACCTTTACATTTCATGTCATTTGTCTGTGGAGAAGAGCCTGAAGTTGCATAGTACCAGACAGATTGAATAAGGTGAATGAAAATACACTAACGTTTTTCTATGACTGCCTTTCTATTGAACAGCAGTCAAAAGCTGCATTCACCAAATTGTTTATCACATCTAATAAAGATATGATTGAGGACTTTTAGAACTACTTCAAAGTGGCAAGAACAATGGGAAAAGTGTGTTTCACGTAAAGTTGGAGATATTTTGAAGGATTAATTTAAATGGCAGTGTACTTTTTTGCTGTAAAATTTTTTTAAGTTAAACTTCCATTGTTTTGATCACTTCTGTGTAATGTTTGATAAAAGGATGTATTTTTTAAGATTGAGAGCCTAATATGGTTTTATAGTTATTTCAGTATAAAATACAGTAAATGATTTCTTTATATAAAATACATGTGCTCTCCTATATTGCAGTAAAACATTTACACATTTAGCCTGTATTAAATGTACAGGTCAGTGCCATTAATTATATTCCAAGATATTATAGTCACTATTGTCAGTCACCAAAACTTAACCCTCTCAACTAATGGTACCCATTAAGTCACAATTCTCTATTTACATTTTTGTAGACCTTTGTATCCTCTGTGACTTTGTCTGTTCTAGAGAGTTCATATAAATGAATTCATGCACCATTTTTTTGTATTTAGATACATTTCTAATCTTTAATTTCAGTTGTCATTGAGCAACCTAAGTCTGTTCAATCTGGTTTCTGTTAGCCCTGTATGATGTAGATCCTGTTTTATCTTATAGGCAGAAAAAAACAGAGCTGCAGCAATGGCAAACAATTTACAAAAGGGAAGTGCTGGACCTATGAGGCTTTATGTGGGCTCATTACACTTTAACATAACTGAAGATATGCTTCGGGGGATATTTGAGCCTTTTGGAAGGGTAAGTATAACTTTTTGTTTTTAGATCTTTTCTTTTTTTTTCTTTTTCTTTTTTTCTTTTGGTACTAGGGATCAAATTCTTGCCCATGTACTTGCCAGGCAGGCACTTGTGCCGCTGAGCTAAACCCCCAGTCCTGTTTTTGGGTTTTTTTGGTGACAGTGACTTGTCATGTAGTACACTCAGTCTGGTGGTGCAGCAGAGTGGTGATTAAGGTGTGTCTGGGGACTAAATGGTGTTTCATTTTGGGGTGGGTTTTCTTTTTTTTTTTTTTTTTTTTTTGCACAACAGGATCTCCATGTAGGTCAGCCTAGCTTGAACTCAGTTATGTAGCCCAGGCTGGCCTCAGACTCACAGCAATTCTCCTGCCTTAGCCTTCTGAGTGCTGGGATTACAGATGTGTGCCACCGCACTGGTTTATGTCCAGTGTCCATGGGAGATCTTTAGTTGGTACCTGATTAAAATACAACTGTATAATAATGTATGTTTTGTCTACTTAGTTTTCTCTGAGATTAGTATTGAATAGAGTTGGCCAAATGGGGTGGCTCATAGTTAATCCCAGCTACTCTGAGTACTAAGGGAAAAGGACTTGGTGTAGTGCTATGTGCCTGTAATCCCAGCATGTGGGAGGCTGAGGCAGAAAGATTGCCATGAGTTATAGACCAGCTTTGGTTCTCACATAGTGAGTTCAAGGCCAGCCTGGACTACAGAGTGAGACATTGTCTCAAAACAAACGAAGAGAATTGGAAGTTCAAGTCAACATAGTGTGACTCAATTACTGTGAAGAGTGAGTTTCATCTCTAGTACTAAAAAAACCAAAAAGGAATGGGTTTTTGTTTTTGTCTTTTTGAGACAGGGTCTTACTACGAACTTCAGGCTGGCCTTGAGCTCACTTTGTAGCTCAGGCTGGTCTCTTAACTCCCCAGGATCCTCCAGAGTTCCGGGAATTAATTACAGGTGTGCGCCACCATACCTGGTACACGAAGGGAATGTTTGTAAAATTTTCTGACATCTCAAGATTGGTAATACCCTGGATAGACTATGTGAAGACAATGTGTTTTATTCATAATAACATAATCATGTCTAACAGGTATGAGAATCATTTGTTTAAAAATCAACATGAAAACTTAATATGGTACATGCTTGAAATCCCAGCATTTGGGAGGCAGAGGCAGCAGGATTGCTCCAGGTTTAAGGGCAGCCTGACCTAAAAAGCAAGATGCTGTCTCAAAAGTATTTTTTTAAAAAACATGAATAAAAAATTGTGTTGTGGCCAGGGATCTAGCTCAGTGGCATTAAGCACCTGTGTAGCCTAGCAAGTGCAAAATCATGAGTTTGATCCCCGGTACCAAAAAAATTGTGTTGTTAGCTCAGTGAGGTAGCACATTCCAAGCAGTGAGGGAGGTTGATACAAAAGTGTTAAGAGATTTGAGCTGTGCATGGACAAATAGGCAAGACCAAGTATTGGAGGACATTTGGGTCTCTGGTTAATTCTGTTCTACTGAAAATAAAAATACTGTACATGTTTTAAAATCTTATTTTTTTATTGGTACATTTTATAAATAATGGTATCATTAGTCATAGGGTATTTGTGCCTTAACAACACTGGTTGAGTTTGTTTGTTCTGTTAGTACTGGACATGGAACTAATGACCTTGTGCTTGACAGGCAGGCACTTGTGCCACTGAGCTAAATCCCTAGCCCCTATCATAGCTTATTTGTACTTATACAAGATAAATCTTATTGCTGCTTTTTTTCCCCATGCCCCACCCTTTCTTCCTGCTACCCTTCTCATTTACAATAGCTTTGTTTCCATTTCTTTTTTTTTTTCTTGTCACTTCTTTCCTTTTCCTGTTTCCCTTGTCATTTGAACATTTTCTTCCATTTCCCAACATTATACATACTCGTCCTTATTTACATTTCTAGTTTCTCACACCAGAGAAATAATGTGTTGTTTATACTTGTGTCTGATTTATTTCACTTAATGAGCATTGTCTCAAGCTGTATGCATTTACCTAGAAATATCTCAAGCTTATCCTTCTTTATTGCAGAGAGTACTCTTAAAAAGAAAACACATCTCTATCCATTCATCAGTTGATGGGCATGTGTACTATTTCTAAAGAATTTGCTATTACAATATAATGCTGTACATTTGGAGCAGAAGTTTTTTTGTGTGTGATGTTTTTTTGGGGGGGCAGGGCTGTTTTAGAGCAAAAAGTTTTTTTAGAGAAAAATGTTAGGGATGTATTGAAATTCTTCATTACTAAACTAAGAAATTAAAATTCTGTCCATCTGGACTTCATTTTACAATAGACATTTTATTTTGGAATAAATGTGACAAAAAATTTGAAAGTCTATTGTATGATCATAAATAAAATGTAGGATATTGTTGTATATACCCACTCAGTGCTAGTAAGATTACCCTTGGCTGTGCTTCTCAGTGTAATTTTTGTGCTTTCTCTTTATAGAAGGCTTAACTGGGATAATGTATAATTTGCAAATCTTGTATTTAACATGTTGAAAGTGAACCAGTTCCGTGAGTTTTATTTTATTCATAGATTTTTGGGTTTTGTTTTTGGTTTCATTTTTTTGAGATAGGGTCTTGCTATTTAATTCAGGATAATTTGAACTCACGATGTAGCCCAGGCTGGCTTCAAACTGGTAATTATCATCCTGCCTCAACCTCTGATGAGTGCTAGGATTACAGGCATATACAGCCACTCCTGGTTTCCATTCATAGAGTTGTGTAATTGATCAGTATATCCCCTGTTGTTTTAGCTAACCAACTAAATGTGTTTCATATAACTGAGGAGTTAATGTTTGATATTTTCAGTGTAATGGAAAGGAAACGTGTTCATTTTGTTCACGTTTCTG
>PVJX010005635.1:0-83713 GCA_004027295.1 Dolichotis patagonum | reverse complement strand
GACTTTATGGTAAGCATGAGGCCCCATCTCATAGCTTCGAAGTCTTTCAAAGTTTTAAATCATCAGTTGGAATGGTGTTATCCTGTTTTGTTTGACTATATCATACGTGATGATATGAACAGCTGTTTTGAAGAAAACATTATGACAGCTATTGCTAATTTAATATTATCCTTCTTAGAAGTCCTACCATGCTTTTTTTGTTCTATTTCCATTGGTTCTATCTACCACATTGTGTCTTATTGGAATTTTAATATGTGTGATAGTTCAAATAAATTTGTTTCTTTTTTATCAAAAATGAGATATTATAATACCCATTGATCATTTTCTGTTATTCGATTCAGAAAGCCCTGTAATTCTTTCACTATATGCATGGCTTTATACTATTGTGTTATGTTTGATATTATTGTAATTGAAACTATGCTCAACTATAGCAGAGTAAGAGATATGGTGTTAGATACTGTTGATGTCCAGTTGACTTAATGTAAAGTACTGTGTTGCCTATGTTGTCCTGTTCTGATCCGCTCTGTACTGCCGCCTTTTGTTTTATTCTCTTTTAAATAAAAAAAAAAATAGTACCTTGAGAAAGTGAACCCCAGTCTCCATGTTCTCAGGATTTACTTTGGAGAACTGAATGACCAGATGGGAGATGGATGAAAGTTGAGAATCTGCTTTAAACATTTCCAAAAGATGCATGGGGACACAGATTAACGGGAAAGTGAAGTCTGTCGACATTTGGTGTATGTGATGCTCAAACTGTAGTAAAAAATAATTATACTCAGTAATTCAATAACACTGAAAAAAATAATATGTATAAGAGTAAAGAGGTATGAAGGACACAAGAGAAGACTAATGAATATTTTTGAGTCATCTAAATAATTTTTACTAGAATTTCTTACAGATAAAATGCAGTTTTAATGAGGACATGATGTTGTTTATAAACAGGGGTTTGGCATGCTAAATCTGGTAACACTGAAGGATGAGGTAATATTAAATGAGTAAGACTAGTTTTGTTTTATTCTTACATAATTTATCTAATGTGCTTAAGTCCTCTGATTAAATAAATCAAGATGTATTGTATGTTTTTTTAGTTGCTCTAATCAGTTGTTTGGTGGAGTAATTTAATCATAATAGCTGAACCCATAATTCATCTATAGCTGAACTGATAATGTCCACAAATACAGACTAGAGAGGTTTATGTCTTCCTCACATTAAAAGATGTTTTATAGAATTCTTGCTCTGATACAGGTAAGCAAATACACCTTAACAGAGCTAATCTTTCCCATCCCATGCAGGAAGGAATTTGGAAAGACTAATAGTCTTTTGGACAAAATTTGGCTTTTATCTCTTGCTTGGTCATGCAAGGAGCCTAGGTTTGGATTTCAGAAGACTTTGGTTCAAGTCTTAGTCTTGCTTTATATAGCTTTGTAAATATGAACAAGTGTGTACTTCCTTATTTGTAAACTGAGGCCAATAATATAAACTATGGAGGTGTGTTGCACCATTGGAAATGGAGGTGAATCTGTATTGGGCTCTCAGCTTGAGTGGATATTTGGGAACTGAATGAAGTGATAGATGAAACATATGTTTTCTCTCAAATTCTGTAAAAGTCTTCTATTTCCAACTATCCTATTCTTTTCCTACTGCTAAGCCTTTATCTCAGCAGATCTGCAGTGGTTAGGTTTTGGGCTTTGTATTCATAGTTGATTTTTTTTTTTTTTTGCTCTTGAATGGTCTCTTTGTTCTACCTAAACAAAGCATGAACTGCTCAAGTATCAGAAATCCCATTACTTCGTTATTTCATACTGCAACCTGTTTGGTGCTGTTCCAATATGTTTTCAATAAACACTTGTTCACCATTTGACTGAACTCTTGCCTGGTGATAGGATATACAACATGGTGATTAATGAGATGGAATGCAATTAACTGGTGTGTTTTATAGCAATAAATGCAATCATGTTAATATTGTGCATCATTAGATTTGATGATACATATCAAAAAATTCTTGCTTTGGAATTAGCTGCATTTTATGGAGTTAATTTGAATTTTTATTTTCTAATTGGCTTTTACAATATCATCACATATTGATTTGTGTCAAAAAGCACTTGTAACATATTGTCCTTCGTTGAAAATCTCTAGTGAGAAATGTAAATCCCCTAACATTCAGTAACGCATTGAGTTGAAAGTGTGTTAGGCTTAATCCTCATCCACAAGTTTGCTTTCCTTTATAATATTTTGTTGTATTTTTTCTACCAATTCACTATCATGTCTTGTTACACACTATTAATTAATTCTGTATCTTACAGAGCACCTATTAGGGACTAGAGACTACTAGGCAGAGTCTACCAGGATTCAAAGATAAGCATGAAACAATCTTGGCGCTCAAGGAATTTACTGTCTGGAAACAGGAATATAAATTGAAACAGCTGACATTAAGTACTGTGGCAATGGCAGTGATGTTTCTATGCATAACATGATGAAGTTCCCCACAAAGTCCTACCCCAGCCTGGGAGAGATTCAAGGAAGGCAAAACTGGGGAGACCAGAAGCAGACCCCCGGCATGCAGCAGAAGATGTGAAAAGACACTGAGGCACAAAGAGATATGGTCTCTTCAGAGAACAAGGCAAAAGTGGGGAGACCAGGAGCAGACCCCAGGCTTGCAGCAGAAGATGTTGGCATTAAGCCTAACACACTGAGGCACAAAGGGATGTGGTCTGTTTGAGGAACCATGACCAAGTTTGCTTGAGCATAGACAGGGAGAACACGTGAAAGGTGCTGTATTGTGGAAAGGAATGTGCCCTTTGCTTGGAAAGTAAACCACAGGAAGGTTTTCATCAAGGATATTTCCCATTAGATTTATGGTTTGAGAAGCTCTTTTCCCAACAGATGGATGGATTTTCTGAAGAAAAGATTGTACATAAGGAGACTTGGAAGTCATAGTGAGGGTTTAAATAAAGGCAGTAGAAGGATAATTGATAAAAGAGCTCACGTCCAAGATTCAGGAGGTGAAGATTATCAGAGGAATTCCGGAACCCAGGGAAGAGCACATAGAAATGTTCAGCTGCACTCAGGAGGTCTGCAGAGGAACCAAGGTCTGCTAATGTGAGGTGGTGACGCCTGAATCTTAAAAGATGGAAGAAACGAAGCACGAGGCTGTTCTTTTTCCTCGAGCCATGGGCTAGACATTCTAAGGGTGCAGATAGTGTAAATGTTTGGGGGATATGAGGATGATAGCACCAGGTATGGATTGAAAGAATATAAACACAGAGCATGACACAGAGTAGATGACTCAAGGGGCTGCTACCTAGAACATGTACTAAGAATAATCAGCTGAGTAAGTGGACCATTCACTCGACAGATTTGTGTGTGTGTGTGTGTGTGTGTGTGTATGTGGTGCTGGGGATTGAACCCAGGGTCTTGTGCAAGTTACAACTGAGCTATGCCTCTATCCCCTGATGAAGATGTATTAAGCACCAATAGTATCTGAGGGATTCTGCTAGGTATTGAGGATGCGATAATGAACCATATTTAGTAGGGGAGGACTGACTGGATATAGGTTTCAAATGAGTTTGAGTGGTGAGTTAATTTGCTGCTGTGGCTGGCAGAGCTCAGGTGGTGATAGACAAGTCCTTATTAATGGTCTATGGCACGGCCTGGTTTAAAGAAGGTAGCATAACACAGTCTATGCTGGAGCTTCATGATAAATATACTAGAATATTCATGCTCTGGACTCATCCAGGCCTGAATTCTGTTCCAATGTGTAGGGAAAGTAACTCAATTTTTCTGAGTATGCGTTTTCTCATTTATAAAATGAAGATGATGATAGCTACTTTGAAGTCTATATGAGTACTCAACTGAGATGAGTATAAATTGCTGGGTAAAGGCCTGGATCCAACTATGCACCAAAAATTAATGTACTCATCATCATTCGATGTACATATTTAGTGCTCAGCAGAATCAGACACTGGGGATCTCAGGAGTTGAAAACCTGCTATGAATTCACTGAGGCTGGCGAGGACCCAAGTTACCTCTCAGTTTCCAAGGAAGCTACCTTAATGGCCGCGGAGACTGACTTCACATGGAAAGGCATCTGGGTTGACACTACTATAAATTTCCTTAACTTTTTACTTTTTAGTGAGATCTTTACAATGTCCAATAGAGCAGGCACTATTTCACTTCCTTAGATCAGATGTTCACATTCCTTTATGGAAAATTAAAGCAAATGAAAAATAATTTGCATATCTAGAATCTGTTGCAAGTACCTAATTCCAGTGAGCAGTTTGGTTTACGGTGCATGTAGCCTGTGAACGCTAAGATACTGCTGAAAAAGAGCATCAGGAAATGAGACAGGCAGGGGCTTTGCTATCAGCCCAGCTCATTTCTGCTAATGGACTGAGTGTCCCGGAGCTTAATCAACTGACAGGAACAGTGGTGCTTATAGAGCGTGCTGATTCTCTAGGCAGAAAGCTTCCCAGAACACACAGTGAAGATAAACAGGCTGTGAGTCTGTGTGGAGTCGAAACACTTGTGCAGGCTGAGGGGTAGAGAAAAGGCAATTATTGTCCAATTGTCAGAGCAATTTGCTTCTTTGTGTTAAACTGAGTTTATGGAATCGAGGGTTCGTTACTTAGGAATGATTTTCGAAGGCAGACAATGAGAGCATCACGACTGCAGGAGCTGCTAAGCCTATGGATGTTTTATTAAAATGAACGCGGTCTACAACGTTAATGATTCTTGACCCACTCATCTGGGAACATTCTCTAGGGCACTGTACGGTGCCACCTCTCACCCCAGAGACAAAAATTAAAGTATTGGGGAAATCTGTGAAACATTTCCTCCTATTGTGCAGTATTCACAGTGGAGCTACAAAAGGCAGAATTTAAAAACGTTTCCTCTCTTTACTCCCAAGGGAAGTATATGATTCCATGTTGGTATAGTACAGATAGCCGGGTTTTGAAGATAATTAGACTTGGGTTGAAAGTCCACTTCTACTAGCTATGTGACCTTGGACAAGTCACAAAATACTAGTTCCCTAGTATTTTGGAAGCCTTGTCCTTATCTATAGGGCGGCAGTAAATCCTCCTGTCCAGTGAGTGTTAGATGACAATCCCAGTAGGTCACTATATGTGAGTCTACAATGCACTTTCCTCCTTTCCTTTCACTCTACAAACCACTGGCCAGGGTCTTGGCAGAGTATAATACCCAAGTGAGGCCCCAGAGTTTTGAGTTCTGATCTGTCTCCCTCACTTACTTGCAGGGTGTTCCATGGCTAAGTCATTTGCTTTCCTGGACTTGCACTTGAGAACTGGAGTCAAGAGGCCAAGACTTCCCTCAGCTCCAGGGGAGCATCCTTTCTCCTGGGAGTTTGCTTAAGAGTCTCTGCCACTGGTGTGCCTCTCCTTCTTCCTTTGCCTGTTCTAATATCTCCCAGCCTCTACAGTGAATATCCTACCTCTCAAATAGCAGATTCCCTGTGTATATTACTCATCATATACTTGAGCATATACAACCTCTCTAAGAAAGTGTGGAGTGTGCTTTTTAAAGTTTCTTGGGCTCTTTCTGTTTGTACCTGGTACAAAGTAGATGTTTGATAACAGTTGAAGTAGCAGTCAGCATTGTGTGTATGGGGTGTGACCAAATATTTAATCTTACTATACTATATTTACTATACTATATTTAATACTATACTATATTTAATAATATGTTATAGTAAAAGTCACATTGCTATTGATACCCTTAAGACACTCTCCCATTGCTTTAAACACACTTAGCCTGCCACTTTCTGAAGCAGTTCTGGAAGCCTCATTTGTGAGTTTGCCATGACTTCCTGCGTCCTGAATCAGTTCAAAATAGTTACTTTTCATGGTCGTTTTGACTTTGGGAAGAGCCAGAAGTCTCACAGTGTGATATCTGGTGAATAAGTGGATGAGGGCACACCGTGTTGCCTTTATGAGCCTGGTTTTCTTTAGATGGCTCTTTGCAGCAGCATTCACCATAATTTTGATCACACCTTATAAAGATACTCATGGAAGAGAATTTCTAGAACTGCTTCAGAAAGTGGGAAGAAGAATGGAATAAGTGCATTCAACACGTAGGGGTGGCAGTGTATTTTGAGATGTATTAATGGCAATGTGTTTTACTCTAATAAACTTAAAATTGAACCATTCTATATTTTTGATCATGCCTGGTACATAAACACAACCATGTGAGATTGTCAACTTAGAACCAGAAATGGTGCTGGTTTTGGAAGGGTCAAATCCACAGATCCATTGTTTTTTTGCCCAATATTTTCTACCTGCTGTGAATTTCCCTGAGCTTACCTTTGCATAGAGAGTACCAAGTGACTGCTTTCACTTGAAACTTGTGTGAAGTCCTTCTCCAACAGACTGTGCTAGTTCAGACTGTGAGGTGTTTTCAGTTCCAGACTCCTTGAAGCCTACGTGCAGAACTAATCTGCATGACATGTTCTCTTGTGGTACGTGATGGCAGGAGTGACTCTGAACATGTTTGGCTTCCAAGAACATCTTTCCATGGGGGCGATGGCTAATGAGCTCACCTCGGAGTCTGCCAGCAAAAGAGACCCACGGAGACCAAAATGGACAGATTGATTGATGTGCTTATTGGATGGGGCTTTTCACATCACAGATGTGAGGTGGAGGTTATGTCTGGTAGTGGTTTTGAGCCAGGAAACTTTCAGCCAACCCAGGCACCTAGACAAGTTGCTTCACCTTCAAGAGCATTATTTATTTATTTACTTACTTACTGGATGCGTGAAGTAGAGGGGACAATAGTTACTCTTGAGATTGTAAGGAGGATTAAAGAAAATCAATGGATACAATTCATCTTGAATAGTGTTGGGCACATCGAATGCATGTAATAATGGTGACTGAGATTGTTAATAACTGTGGTGAGTCCTCTAGGTGGGGAAATCCTTTCCATTGCTCTCCATGTGCAGAGTCCTATGTACTTTGAACCTTTTCAGGACCAGCTGGACATCAGCTCCACTCCAGCCTGGATATGGTGACATATACCTCTAATCTTAGCACTCTGGGAGGCTGAGGCAGAAGAATCACAAGTTCAAGCTCAGCAACTTAGTGACTTTGAGACTCTGTCTCAAAATAAAAAAGGACTGGGATGTATCTTACTGTAAAAACACTGGACTCAATTGTTAGTAACACACACACACACACACATGAATCTGCTCCAGATTTCTTGGTTTCTTCCTCTGGGCTACTGTTATACTTTGCTGTATTCTTTGGTGTCATTTCTCCCTCGGTTAAATTTTTGAATCCTTTTCATTTTTTTTTTTAGTATATGTGCTTCCGAAGCAAGCACTGAAGCCTGTTCATTACATGTTACCTATTATACCAACCTGACTCTGCCTCTTTGACCTTCTGTTCCCACTCTACTCAAAGTTTAATAAATGAGGTTTTCTCTCATCTCCACCAAGTATCTGGTCCTATGCTAGCTTCTCAGGCATTCATTTCAATGCAGCTCATAAAAACACCAAAATTGGCATTCAGTTTCCAGTGGTGACACACACTTTCTGAATAGGTGACACATGTGGACTGATCATTGTGTATTCCAACTCACCTATCACTAATGAACGGCTCTGTAAAGGATGAAATTTTCACCTACCTAATGACGTTGGAGAAAGAGAGTAAGAAGTGGATTAATCCCTTTCAAAACCACAGCATCATCATAATACCTGTCTCTTAATAGAACCTCATAATTTTCAAAGCAGTTTTCCACATATTTCAATTACTGATTGCTTAGAGTTCTGGTAGGTCTTCTTAATAACTTCTAAGAAGCAACCAAAAATCTAGATGAGTTCTGGAGCATGTATCTTGGGGGCCCACTATGTGTGAATCACTTTTTCTGGGCACGACATCTGCCAGTGGACAAGAGAAGTAGGGTTCCTGCTCCCAGAGAATGAGATGGCAGACAGAAAGCTGCCGGAGCCAGGAAGGACTCAGCCTGGGGACCTGTGGGAAAGCGTTCTGAAGAAGCTGACTCTAGGCTCAGTCCCAAAATAGGACTTGGATGAGGGTGGAAATTTCCAGCTCTTGTCTTAAATGTTGGTTTCTCATTAACCGTATGACAGACTGAACATCTGTTCTACTGTCTCTGGGGATGGTGAGAGATTCGGGAAAGAGCAGGTAATTCTGCATATTAAATTACAGCCCACCAGGCGGCAAGTTAGATGAAAGAATCTGGCTTTATAATTTCATTCTGTCCATGAAGTAACCATATGGTCACTTTCAGCTGGAACACCGTCCCAGGGCTGGACTGCTCAGCCAGTGACTGCTTTTGTTCCATAAGACTGAAATACTTCTCTTTTCTGATTGACTATAAACACAATGGCAGGTTTTTTTTTTTCAAGTTGAGGATGGCAGAATATATAAATAGGGTCAAAGAAATAAATACACAGTAATGCTATGGCCCAGGAAACGTCTATTCAGCATTTGTTTCTGAAACAGAGATTCATTCATAAATTGATGAGGGGTTTCCTTCTAGGACACAGGCCTTCATTAGGTGAGGACAGGCAGGGAGTATAGGTTCAAGCACTTAGATAGGCCTAGTGGCTTCCCGTAAATACACTTTAAGGGGTTTTGGTTGATTTTCAGTTTTTTGGGGTTTATCATGCTGTGAAAATTTGTAGCCTCCTAGAAAATCTGAGCTGGTGGCAATATATTATTATTATTTATTATTATTATTATTATTATTATTTCAGCTGACTTTTGAGTGTTTTCCTGTCCTTGGTTTACAAAGGAATGAATTACATAGCAGAGAACATCAAGTTACCACAGGTGGGATGACCCACCCATGCAGGTCAGGCACCTTCTCTAAGATTCCACTTACCAGACAGCACTGACTGGGGATTCCAGAAAGGGAGCCAGGATTGAGAATCACTCCTGAACAATGAAATAGAACCAAAGAGTATACCTTAATTACAACTGATTGAAGCTCTGTAAGGAAAGCCATGCTGCTGACCATAGGAACTCTGTTCTCTTGGTCACTGTGACAAGCACAGCAGTTGGGTGTGGAGTGTCACACTGAGCAACATGTTCTCTGATCCACAGGAGGGGAAGAGGCTCGAGTGGGTTTGGAGCTAGATAAGGGCCAGCCTGAGAGGAAAGCCCCCAATTTCAGGGAGAGTAAGAAAATACTTGGAAGATGGAAATGTCTAGAATTTGAAGGTTTCTTTGTATTTTATTTTGTTTTGTTCTTTTTTTTAAAAAAAAGTTTGTGTATTCACCACTGCTTTTGTGAGAATGTGTTCTTTTGAAAGAACTAAAACATGCATTGATTCAAGACTTTATCCAAGAGATGGAGCATAAAGGGCATATGTGTGAATGAGAAGTCAAGAAGAAAGGATGTTCCCAGTCCAGGGCAATGGTGTGTGTGTGTGTGTGTGTGTGTGTGTGTGTGTGTATGTGTGTATGTGATGAATTCCCCCTCTTTATATTTCTAGTTTCAAGAGATCTCAGATTTTAGCTGATCTCTAGATAAGTATGATACATTATGATTAATGTGTAAGAATAATACTATTCCTGTGGATCTCCTTAGGGCTGTGTAGCTGCACGTTGGGCTTTTCAGACGCACTTGGAGAGACTTGTCTCCTGAGAAAACGTCCTTAACCCCACACATTATTTTATGCCTATCTTAATATTGTTTCCATTGCCTGAAATATAACTTTCTCTTCCTCATCCCTTATCACCGTCTATGAAATACCACCTGTCCTTGACTTATCAAACTGTACTATAATGTTTCGTTTGCGTGTCTGAATTTTCTATTCTGTAGTTCTCTGAAATGCAGGAACCATGCTGAGTTCATCAGTTGGTATATAATATCACTTAATAATTTATTGATTTTGTGACTGAACAAATGAATACATGAATGAATGAGAGTCAAACATAAGTCTCACCTATTTTATGATCTTTCCCTATCACTGTTCATCTACGGTTGTTAGCCTTTTTCCCTGGAAGAAAAATGCCTAGGCAAATCCTTAAATACACAATTCAGAGCAGACAGGAGTTCATAGAATTCTGGAATCGCAACTGCATCCAGCCCCCCCAAACAATCCCCCTATGAGTACCTAACTATAAACACGTGATTACCTGGGCCTTTTAGACAGCAGGCCTAGGAATGAGGGGTGACTTATCTAAGACGTAACTAAAGCCAGTAGAACGATTGTGCAAATGAGAACAGAGGAAGAACATGTAGTCACATTTGGAATTTAGTCCTGACTCTGATACTTAGTTATTGCTCTCTGATATATAATAGAAGGTATAAATTATTCATAGTCAAACCAAGTTAGTAGTGCTTTCCTGTCATTGTCCTTGGCTTATGCACAAAGAATAGCTTTTCTCTGTAAAAACTTCATTTGTCCCATCTGGCAAAGGCTGGCAAAATCTTACTGGGTTGCCTTGACACTATTTTTCTTGACTTGTGTTCTCTGCAGACACCTGCCATCTGCTCTAAGTGTGGCCTCTTCATGCCATCCTCCCTCAAAGCCCCCAGCCCACTGTTTCCACCATGGCCACGCGGTCAGCCAATCAGCACGGCTCATCTCTCTCCCGCCCGCTCTCTACACACGCAACGGAGGCCACTTCTGAGCTGTCATCCTGAACCAGGGCTGCAGTTGCTAAAATATTAATGGCTCCCTTTGTGAAAAATAACACCAGGAAACTTCTTATTGTGAGTTGAAGTTTCCAGAAAGACAGAAACAATGAAATGGAAAAGACAAAGCAAAACTGTGAGAGGAAAAAGTGTTTCAGAGTGAAGAAAAAGAAGGATCCCCTCAGCTGCATCCTGATGTCACGATGCTGGGATCCAGCAGTGGGAAATGTCACCATTGGCTAGGTTCACCATCCTGACCATCTAAGAGTTTAGCAGAGTGCATCCCTGTGGTTCTGCTCAGCTGGATTTTTTTTTCTTGGGCTTCCTCGTAAAGAGAATGAGGGAAGTCAACAGAGACCGGAAGAGGAAGGCAAACTGGGTGGATAAAGGAAAGAGGGACTTCCCATGGTTATAGTTGCACGTCACATATTGGGATGTGGATGAAGGATACTAAGGAAAGACTCAATGGCTGGACTCAAAATCAGAGAGATGTGTTTCTATCCTTTGTTCAATCTTAAGTAATGAAAGCATTTACAACTTTGTTTTAAATATTTGATCACCCTCAACCATGCCTTGTCATTGTCATTCCTGGTGTTTTGGTATAAACCACAATGTTAAATTGTATTTTTAGAACATTAGAAAGAAAAAAACAGACTCTTGAAATTTGAAAAATAGTGAATGTTCATGTTTTTATGTATTTATTTTTGTTATGAAGGGAGAATACAAATGACTGGGGAAAGAAGCATCACAGGAGCAAAAAAGCTAGGACCACCTCTGCAAAAGACACCTCCACGATACCACAAATAGAAGTGGACCCTCAGGGCAGCCTTTCCCACCTGGACCAGTCCAGGTGGATTTCCAGTGGCACCCCATGGCTACCACGCACATGCCAGCCTGCCCTGGAGTCCTGGGCAGCCTCTAGCTTCTAGTTACTGATGACTCAAACCCCACTTTTAATTTTCAAAAGCCACCTGGCCACTCTCATCTCACCAGGGTTCCAATCTGAGCCCCATTCTCTGACATTTCTCTTTTCATTACTTTTACCTTCCTGGAGATGGTTTCACACAGGTATCACTGTCCCCATAGCCATTTTCATCTCTGGGTTTGGTAAGACTCATCTTTAAATGGAGGAAATTCTTCCCACCCTAAGTCTTTCTTTCTGCTCTGCCCTCAAACCTTTCCACCTCCCTCTTTCATTCCTGGAGCTTAGAGCACACATGTCTCCTGTGGAGAGGGAAGGTGGATGCTTCCCCTTAAGGCTGAAGGCTGCTCTTGGGGAGGACCCTGGTCATCATTCGAGTAGACTTAGGTGCCTTCATTGTACCCCTCCTTAGGCTGTGGCCCTCCCATCATCCAAGTTCACCATGCTGAACTTGAAGCTAATTCTACAATGACAGCATTCACAAGGCTGGGGCAGGTGCTCCAGGAGGTGGGCTGGAAGCGTGCTTGCTGTATGTACATGTGGTGCGCAAGAAAGCCATCAGCAGTCATATGTAAGACCGTTGCCATGGAGTGTGTTAAAAGTGAAAAGCACAATTTAATTGTAAATGTGACCCTAGGCAGGCAGGCCCAGGAAGCTGGCACTGAAGCTTCCAGCTCAGAGAGAATAAAAGAGAGCAGTAGAGACAGCTACAGGAGTTCCAACCGATGTTAACATATGCGACACCCTCAGGACACCTGGCCCCTTTCCCTTCACCCAGCTTTAGTGATGGCAAATCTAAACACTTGCAAATTCACAGTCGTAATCAGTCATCCGGCACATTATGAACTTCCACTGGCGATCCCTGTTGGGAGATTCAAGAAATTAATGTCAGTGAGAAGTCATCTGCTGTAGGAAAAGCCACAGATGAGGGAGAAGTAAGGAAAGATATTTGCAGGATCTCAGAAATGAAGGGATACCTAACCTCAATTTTGCTGCTAGAAGCCTTCTCAAGTGAACCAACAGATCTTCGAGGCCAGAACGGCCCTTGAAGGGGACCAGCTTGGGTACTGGCCATGGGGAGGCTCCTGAGGAGTTTCTGCTGGTTTCTATCCATGTTGCTCCCCACAGTACCTCAAGGGGCTCTAGGCTAACAGCTTGGAGCAAAAGCATTTACTTAACATCAAATCCATTCCACTGCGAAGCATCTTAAAAGGTCATCAGTCTATCCTCGCACTGCTTCTTTCACAGAGTATCACCTGTGGTAGGTTCCAGACCTCAGAGGGTAGGTTTCCTTTCAGAGAGAACCATCACAGAGAAAAGAAGGGAAGGGGAGAGCAACTCAAGAACTCCTCAAAGTGAGAAAGAGAATGCCAGCCGTTCTGGCCCATCAGAAAGGAGCTGTTTATTGTTGAAGTGGTGGAGACGAGTCCTAGAGAACAGGATTGTCCAGTTTTGAAAAACACGGTCTGGGTATGTGCCAAGGAATGTTCTTTGCTAGGGACAAAGTCATGTTTTTCACTCAGCCATTTAGTAAAATCTATTAGGCCTAGCACTCCTGTGGCTGAATGGCATTGAATAATGAGAATCATAATTGTAACTATTACATAATGTGCACTTCAATATTTCCAGCATTGTACCAAGATTTCAACATGTTTCCTCAGTAATTTTTACAGTGATCCTTTGTTTCCATGAAGAAGCAGGTTCAGGGAAACAAGTGACTTGCTCCAAGGGGACACAGGTGATGATGGCAGAGTCCACATCTCTTAGACTCAGGTCTGTTCTCTCTCCCTAACTAGGTGCCCGTAACACCTCAGGATATGGCTCTCATGTCCTTTATGTGGTCTTACTAAAGGGCAAAGCCAAAGAATTTCTTTGCATCTAATCATGCAGATCTTTTCAAAGCATGATGGTGTCCTTTTCTTTAAACTCAGAATTACCATTCTCCCTTTTCAAGCTTTCGGGGCTCTTTCCAACTTAGTTTCACTTTGATGCCAGGCCTGCCATTAGCTCAGTGGACCAGCAGCGGGGTCCGCTGGCAGTTCTGTGAGGGGTAGTGCCCTCTGCCCCACAGCCTAAGGAGACTTGTTCCCACTGCTGCTCCAGACTTTTTGTTGTAGAACAATGAGGAACAGAAACCCCAGGACAGGTTTTCCAGGGACTGGGTGATGGGCTTTTTATTGGCATTTGCTCCTGCAAATGTCAACTAGAGGCCATAGGACTCTACAGACTGCTGGCATGTGTGTTTACCGGATGAATTTCATTACTGCAGCGAGGTTTAGGTATCTATGTACTAAAAGGCAAAGATAAACAAGGTTTTATGGCCAGGCTTTCATACTGCTCTTTTAAGAGTTGCATTTATACTGTTTAGAAATATTCCAGCCTCATGTTTTGTGTAAGAGCCACCAAAACAGACAGAGACAGTAGCTCTTGCATGTTCCTTCTGTCTCATCTGCTTCCCTTTTCACTCCTTCCCAACAGCCTAAAGTGTGATCAGATAGAGGCGCTGGATAAGACAAGGTCCTGGTTGACAGCAGATGCTTTTTTAATCCTTTTTGTCTTCCTCTTTTCATGTCTAGTGACAAAAAGTGCTTCCTGAATCTAGTGATGGGAAGAATTTAAAGCATACAGAGACACCGTGTTTAGGCAAGCTGGAATGCATTGTCATTGCATCACGATGAACTGAGTTCCAGAGGGCAACTCATTTCTCATTTTTTCCTGATCAACAGCCAAACCCTTATTTAATCCTTGAAGAAGAAACTAAAATAGGAAAAATCCCAGGCCAAAATTCCTGCAAACATAGTCCTTGCATGGAGTTAGTCTCCACTTCCTGTGAATCCCCGCCCATGAAGAAATAGTCACTGTTCTCACCTTTCCACAGCAGAGAAAGTGGTTGTGGCTCCTCGGATATAGTAATCATAGTTGTAGGAAATCATGTCCATTTCCTCTCCATAATGGCCTGGATACTCTGTTGTCAGCCTATATGGGGAGAACAAAGGATTACAGGGAAAAAAGATCATTAAAAAATGCATTATTATCACTGGGAGTAAACCAAAGACATATTACAAAGAGGTGAAGTTTGGACACCTTGGGATATCCAAACTGAAGTTGGCCCATCTTCACAAATCCATTCCAAGCTGAGAAAAGACAGAGCTCTTCTGCCAGTTTTCATCTTCCTTTTAAACTACACACTGACACAGACATAATGGAGTCTCCCAGCTTTGAAGTAACACTGAATAATATCAATGCTAGTTCCATTCTATTCAATTCAGGTAGGACAATGTTTCCAAACTGTGGATTACGACTCATTATTAGATCACAAAATCAGTTGGATTAGTTATGACCAACTTTAATGAAGAAGAAATAAAATAGAACAGAGTATCAGAGAATGTATTGCATGTGGAAAAGATATGCTCATTTCTGTGTATAAAAATTTTGTTTCAAATGTATGTGCATGTATTCATATGATATAGCATTATGTGTGAGTTAAATATTTATTTCTTATCATGAGTGATAATCAAAGAAGTATTCAAAAATATTTAACTAAAATATAATCTCCACAAAGGTGGAGTTTTTTTTTTCTTACTGGGAATTGTTTTTTTGGCCTTATAAGGCATGATAAAAAGATACAGTAACTGCTGTGACCAACTGCCACCCCACAGAAAGACAGGCTCTTAAAACTATTATGGCGTGACCTCATCTACCTTATTCACTGGACCTAGCACTGTTCAGCTTCCAGTTCTTTCTCAAAGTCAAAGTGACCATGAAAGTTAAATGTCTTGAATGGATTCAGGACATGGCAGCCATGCAAGGCAACTAAAGACATTCACAAAAGAGGACGTCCAGAACTGCTTCAGAGAGTGGCAAGCACAATGGGCTATGTGTATTTGAAGCAATGGGGAATATTTTGAGAGGCATTAATGGTAATGTGTCTTTTATCATAGTAAATCTACTAAATTTAAACATTCAACATATGTTTCAATCGTATCTTGTATGTTCTATAGTAGGATAAATTACTATAGTTCTCATGAGAGCTTTGCTTCTGGAGATTATTGGGACTAAAATAGTCCCTTGTGTGGGAAATAGATCCTATCAAAACTTATCTGGACTTCCAAGTCTGCTCAGAAAACATCTAGTTATTGAGTACCAATAATTTAATTTGACCTGTGTTTCCCAGATCATTGTGTATTGATGATAGAAAGATCTGATGATCTATTTCTCAAGAATGTGAAGACTGTCATGAGATCCTGAAGAGATGGATGCATAAACTGTCAGGACTCCTAGGAGGAAGGATCGCTGTGCCTGGGTACTGTGAGGTCAATGGTCAGCCCAGATGCCTGGGAATCAGTGAGAACCTGCATCCTCACTCTCCTGGCTCATAATCATTCTTCTTCCCACATTACTTCATTATCCTTTTCTCTGATTGTCTTTTCTTAAAATGTAATTGTGCTTCATCACATGCCAAGCCCCCACCTACATGTAATTGCTTGTGAGGGGAAGTGAGGTTCTGCTACTTCAGAAACTTATTTTGTGCTTTTCAAGAAACCAGACTTTCTTGATGAAAAGCCAGTCAGTTAACTGGCTCATAAGTGGATCTAATTTGGCTTCATTGGATCCCATTGGTTTGTTATCCATGATTATTCTGACAAGGACTGTACTAAATTTATCTAAAGAAAGAGGGAATTGTTGGAGGGGATGTTTTTATTTTAGGGAACATCAATTATTTTCAAGAACTTTGCAAGCACTGCTTAGATATAATGTATGAAAGTTAATTGCAAAAATATTGTATTTCACTAAGGTAGTATCTGTATTTGGTGATAGTGCATTAGGCTAAATTCAGTTGCCAAAACAATTTGGAAATGATCATGCGAGGCTTTTATTTTTTGAGAGTTTACACTCTGATCTGTCCTCAAATTACTTGGATAGCTAAATACATTTGGAATAAAATAGGAACAGATAACTTGAAATTTTAAATAAGTAATAATGTCTTAAGCTCCAGCGTGGGAAAATAGCTATCCAGTATTTTCTTTGACAAGGATTCTCTATGACTTCGTTTTTGATAGTGAACAGACTGGGGTCACCAGCCCAGTTGGACAGTTTTACTGGAAGCCTCTTTGAGGGTGGATATCGAGAATGGGCTGGAGAAAGTAGGTTGATTCTTACTGGTACTTTTATACCTTGGTCTCTGTCAGGCTTGCTTTTTTATTTTTGGTTGTCATTGTTTTGCTTTTATCATAAAACTGTGAGGTGGAGTTCATCCCATTTTACAGAACCCTAAGGTAAGAGGATGATGAAGAAGGTTAGATACTGATGGAAATCACTGCTACTTTGGAAAACTAAAAATACAAAGAGAAAAATGGCCCCAACAAGTAGCACAAAGCAACTCTCCTGAACCCCATATATAGCAAGAACTTTTTATCTCAATATGGCCCAAGAGTCTTTATTTTTGAACTGGAAAAATTTGTCTTCATTTAGCTGTTGGTGACATCACGCACATGCATGCATGCACGCACACACAGCTTTAACTAAAAAAAATCCCTGTCATATCTCCTGTAAGAAAAAATTAAACTTTCCTAGCTAGACACTGAGACAGGGCACAAAGATTTATCAGGACATTTAAAAAGGCTACAAGGAAGCAGATTGGCCAGGGTTCCATTGGCTCTGGCACTGGGAAAAAGTTCAGTGTGGTTCCAGCTTTCTTGTGAATTACTAGGTCAATTTAGGCAGCTTTTTGGCAAAATCACTTCCTACTAAACATTACCACACTTTTCTAGATCTATTAAAACAACCAGAGAAGTCTTTGGCTTGGCAAGATGAGGGGTAGGATAGATCAGGAAGGTGTCTTCATTCAACTTATTGAAATAAATATATGTTTAAAGCACTTCTACAGGGAACCATTGTTATCCCCCTTTAAAAAGTGTGTGTGTGTGTGTGTGTGTGTGTGTGTGTGTGTGTGTGTATTCATGCCCCAGTCACTTTTGGATGAAAGTCTATTGGGATACCATTTCTCACTCCTCAATTCTTTTCCTTTTGTCTCCAGGCAAAACAAGAAACAGGGTTTTTCCAGAGTCACGAGGAGGAGACAGGGTGATCACACAGGACTGCATGTACAGGTTCGTGTGTCAAATGGGGATGAAGACTAGAAATAAAGACTGTCTTATGAGTTGAAGAAAGCCAGTCTCAACTGAGAAGATGTTTCAAGATTGTATAGGACTCTCTCATTTAAGATTTTCTAAGCTCTAACATTATCAACAGATTCAACTCTTCTCTACTATGTGCTGACTGATGCAATGTCACAGAATGAGCTGTTGCAAAACGATGTCATGGCTCTGTATCATGGGAATAGAACTTGTTATAGGGATGAGGCCAGATACATGCTACCACAACCTCTTTGAAAACAGGTAGAGGGCTACAATGTATTCCCATAAGGTGGCCAATTTTACTCCTTGTCAGAAGTTTGGGTGGGAACTGGGTTTCAGTTTATTCTTCAATGTGAGGTAGCTTGATGTATTGGGAAAAGAAAGAGGAGTCACAATGCATCATGTATGGGTACAAATTCTCTGTGTTGAACATAATCATTATATCTAAAATATACCAATAGACTTTAAAAAAAGATTGTGTGGAAATCTATATCCACTAGACCTTATTGATTATGGAGTGAATAGTTCTAATGTCAAATGTTACAGCGCCGAAATTTGCCTATTACAGCTGCCTGGCTTGCAGGCAGTTGGGACACCTAGATCATTCGGAGGAGTTGCTCTAGAGGATTCACTTTGGGACATTTGCTCCTATTAATATCCGTGTAAAGAAATGTGGTCTTGTCTGAGGGCCCCAAGTCAGCAAGAATTGCCTCCATGGTCTTATTCAACTCTTCAGGGGAAACCACAGATTCTTCACAGTGAAAACGAGGAGAAAACACCAGCATTATCTCAAGAAAATGACCAACACAGTGAGCACTTTCAGAAATCATTTGTTATGCTATCCTGCTCATCTTTTTGATTTAGTGCTGAAGAAGGCATGGAAGAGAAACTCACTGTGTGTGAATTTGATGTACTTAGGTTGGGCTGTGTTCCACTGTCAGCTTAAAATAGGATGGGCCTTTCTGACAAGCAGATTATTGATAATTGTCTTTAGTAAATGCACTTTGTTTGTGATCAACCCCCTTGCACAATAATTTTTCAGATAAGCTACAAGGAATGAGAGTATTTCAATTTAGATGATGCTGTTAATGTCCTGGCATCCTTAACAGGTGTTGCAGCAGAAGCTGACTGAATTATTTTGCAAAGACAGAACAAAATCCACCCCCAAAAGAGCAAATATCCTTGTTCCCTTCCCAAGGAGTTGGAGAGTGGTCAAGTGGGACCAAATGACTAGGATTTTCACAGTCACCTAAGTGTCCTCTGCACAAATAGCCTGAATCCTGGGGCTCTGCAGATGTAAAAAGAATGTCAAATGTTCATGTCCTTGTGTGACATTTGGGAGATTTATATTTCAAACATGTAAGATATGTATCACCACACAGGGGAATATAGTTTCAGAGAGATCTATGGCTTAAACTAGAAGAGGGACACTCTTGAGAGTTTTCAGATGCTCTTTTGCAGGGTGTTTCTAGCTCTCAGTCCAAGCATAGTGCTGGTCAGCAGCACATCTGTTCTGACAAATGTTGACTTTCGTTGACCACATTACATCATGACCATCCTGGGCCTTAACATCAAGTAGAAACACCTCCATCCCATCATCTCTTCTCCAATTAAAATAATCACTTTCTTCTCTGTTTTCGCTACCAGTTACCTGTTGTACTGTTTCCCAATGCTTTGCCTGTGTAGGTCTTAGTCCCTCCGCTGAGACTGAAATCTGGGGTTTGGAGACTGATAGACCTATTTGAATCAAGTTACAACTTCTACTCCCTCATCTGTAGAATAGTATTATAATTTCTGTGGATGGGGATTAAATGAGCTAATATGATCACAGGGTAGATATCAATCAATAAAAGGCGTCATCATTAGGGACTCAATAAAAATCTCAATTGCACTTATTTTATACCCATTCACATTCACTGAATGGCTGATTAAATTAATTAATGAGTAGATAAATGAATGGTTTGCTCTAGGATCCTGTAGCAGGAGAAGACTAGGTAGAATGTTCCCTAGACTAATGTTCCATCCCTATCTTCTCGAAGTATGGTTAACACCATCTTTGTAACAACGACTTCCAATGTGCCAGGCGCAGTCTGTGCAGAAACTGCCCTTCTCACCAGGCCTCTGGGAAATGTGCTGGAAGAGGCTGGCCAGGATCGATCAGGGGTGACAGGCACCATGGTGGAAGGGTCTGGGGCTCTTCTTGTCTCTCAGACAGTGTTTTGCAGAGGGTGTCTTGCAAACGCATCCCATCTTGTACTCAGCTCTGAATGAAGAGGACAGGAATGAAAGATTGACTTTGATCGGATGCTTTGAGTGTGATTTTGTTGTTAATTCAAGTTATCCAGGAACTAAGAGCAACCATTCTCTGGCATAGGATTTGGGCACAGAGAGAAGAGAGGTAGGCAGTGGTGGATGAAAAGTCTGAGAATTATAGAATTTACGAGATGAATGAAAACATAAAGGTGATCTCAGCGGATGCATTATTTTGTCTTCCAAAATACGTTATCCAGTGACCCTACTGCATGACCAGGGATCAGAAGCAATACAATTTAGGGGAAGAAACTGTTGTTCAATTGAAAACCCTAGATTCCTGGGACACGCAGCCTCTGCCATTCAGGAGACAAACTAAGGCATTGTGTAAGAGCTGAGGCTCCTTGGAGAGGGACAAGTACTTCAGCCCTGAAGGGCTGTGGCTCCTCCACGGACATGTGTTTGCGGTTTACAGACTACTAGACTAAGAATTTGAAACTTTCTTGCATAAATAAATATGTGTAAAATTTACATAGACGTCTAATCCAGTGGGGATGGCGTGTCCGCATCTAACAGGAATTCACTTTCCTGCCAGAGTGAACTGATGCTTATGATAGCCACCAGGGAGCTGCGCACACTGAAATGCAGTACCTTGGTTCCTAACAAACAAATAAATCCTACTCTCACTTGGGAGTTGGTTGGTGATTTGTTTTTTCCAGCCCATCATTTTAATATTTCAGAATCCTTAAACTAGCTCACAACTGTGCTGCAGAATATCTTCCAAAATGGAGGAGGAAAAGCGTGGTTCCTACTCAGGAGCGTCAGTTCCCTGGGAGGTAATTCAAGCCAGTCAAAGTGATGGAAGGAAGAGTTTCAAATAAGAGTATAATCAGCACCTTCAGTCCGGGAAGGTGTTGGAAAAGAGTTCTCACTTCAGTTTGTAGGGTTTTTAAAAAGATCAAATAAAATAATGTGGAGGAAATAAGTCTTTATCACCTACAAAACATCGTCAGAGCAAAAGCAGGTTTCACCATTCTTACTGTTCCTAGGGGCTTGTAATGTGCAGGTATTTGCAAATTTATTAGGGGTCTGTTTTATAGCAGGCAATCTGTAGAGATGTTGAAGGAGGAAGACCTAATGCATGCCCTGGAGGCTTCATTCAATTTAGAAAGACATAAAGTAGCAGGACTCAGGAAATTTAAGGATGCCACTAAAATGTCTAGACACCCGTGGGATAGTGAGTCATACACTGTACTGTGGTGCCTAGCACATATTCCATTCTTTTGCTTTTTTCCTTTTCTTTTTGAAAAAGCTCCATTTGCTTTTGCCACCCAGGTAGCTCATGCCTCTAACATGATGCTGTCAAAAATAGAGCCAACCAAGTTGAAGCAAAGGTTAATGGGATTTGTGTTAGAAGTGAGCTGCCATGCCTTTCCAAGCAATTCTCCCCTCTATCCTATGGTTCTGACCAACAATAACATTGCAACATGTTGTGAGCATGGGGTTTAGGGGGAGAAGAGGGAGGATTTAAGGCTATTTGTCAATTTTTAACCATAAGACTAATGTAAGACTACATTATATCTGCATGTCAGTGGCCCCCAAGCCTCATGCAATTATGAGATTGTGATTGGTTCATTGTCTAGCACTCCAATTGGTGGTGTGAGTGCTACACACACCTAGGAGTGGAGCCAGGATATGATGTAATGGTGGGAAGAAGGTGTGTCTCTCTCTTGCTGGTTTCCACCTTGCTGTTTGTAGCAGCCATGAATGGCAGCCCCACCATGCCACCCTGCCTTGGAGCCAACTAAGTATGGACTGAAAGCTCCAAGAACTGTAAGAAATAAACCTTTCCTTCCCTAACTTGGGCATGATGTATTTTGTCTCAACAACGAGTAAAAAGTAACTAAGACAGCATACTCATGAAATTCTTAGCATCTTAATGCATAAGTTTTATCTAAGGGAAACTGGCATAGTCCTTTCTAAACTATGGGAGAGGAAGGGCATCTAGCATTTGTGAAGCTTTTGTGATAACCTAGAACCAGCCCCAGGTGACCGCTGAACATAGTTTAATGAGTCTGAAGCATCACTAGAACAGTAGTGGAACTTGAGACATAAAGATCTGTCCATTTCAGGTCTTGGTATCCAAGTAAACAGGATAAACTTCAAGTAAAATGCTTGGAGTTTTAACACAGATCACAGAGATCTGGTGAGTATAGGAGGCAAAGAAGATTTGGATGTTTCTCCTTAGTGCTACCCTTAGTTCCATCTACTCCTTACCTCTGCAGTCTGGCAGCTTTCTTTAGATCAGCGAGCCGTAGGTTCCTGTCTGACTGATCACCCAAAGCCATATGCCCACTCCCTATTGTCATTCTGTTTGGCAGACTCTCATCCATCTTCACAGAGACCTTTGGCTTTAGTGGTGAAGGATGTGGCTCCCCAGATCCTTCCTCCTTTGCCTGGGGAAGAAGAGTCAGTGTACCCCAACAGACTTTCTGAGGTGACTCACTTGCTCTTTCTTTGCCTATCTAATTCCAGTCATAAGTTCTGCTCCCTACAGGGCCAGGATCTGACCTGATCCTGGGCACAGTTTACCCTTGAAAATCTTGTGCCCTGGTGTAGAGATTGTTCTCTTCCTCAATTGAGAGGAACACCGTTTGTGAAGGTTAATTTTGATTTTCAACTGGATTAGCTGGACAAACTCCTAGCAGATTAGTAAAACACTTCTGGCTGTGACTGAGCACGTTTGGGGTTGACCCTGAAGGTTATGTCTGACCCGAGCTCCTTCTGTAGCATTATTCCTGTGTGTTCTGCTTCTTGGCCACCATAAAGTGAGTGGCTTTGTGCCACCACGCCCTTTTGCCAGCTGACCATGGACTAAATCTTCTGAAACCGTGAGTTAAACATAAGCCGCACCTCCTTTAAATTGTGAGTGTCAGGTATTTTGTTTCGCCAATGGGAAACTGGACTACTAAACTGCTTTAAGATAGACCGGCTCTGTTTTATCATAACCATTGTCAGTGCCAGGCATGTATTTTGTATCAGGCATGTATCAAAACCCAACCAATAAGTATGTTGAAGTCATTCATTCACTTAACAAATGTTAGTGAGTGTTGCTGTGTGTCTGACATTATTGGAAGAGCTTTGAATACATTAGTATATCTCTGCTTGGGTAGGGCTGATATTATAGGGCAGAGGTAGGTGGATGGGGGAGTGAAGCATTTTTAAAAAAATTTTAAAAACTATATTCCTTGGGCCATTTCACCTTATTCTACATGCCCGCTAGGGTCATTTAACTGCACATTCATTCAATGTTATTAAAAACACTGTGTTCCAGGCACTGTCTTAGGCATTAGCAATGCAAAGATTGGTGCCCTGACCTCAAGATACCAGCAGTCCAGGTGGAGGGAGGAAGCTATGGACAAGAGTTCAAGGGCAGAGGAAATGCTGTTCTCTTGTGTGCGTGTGTACGTGTGTGTGACCAGAGGCAGGCACAGGGGCTTCACACACCTGTCCCTCCAGTGCCTGAGGCTGATGATCTGTTGGAGACCACTACCCAGTGGCTCTGAGCAGGATTTAAATTTAACTAATTGGTTTTCTATGTTTGTCTGTGAGTCAGTCCTAGGCCTCGGCCCCTTGCCTGGCGATGGGAGCTGATTCACAGTAAGTGAACCTCTATGAATCACTGGTCCTGGATGAGGCCTGTAGTGACCTATGAGGCCAGACATACCTCAAAGGGCAAGATAAGGCCACAGCTGAGGACACTTGGCTCAAACATCAGTTAAGTAGATAGAGACTTCAGCTGCAAGAATTATTCCTACAGTCTCACGCCTACCATGTCTCCATGATAACACAGTTCTACTGAACTGACTTGACTCATTACTTGGAGACATCCTTGAAGTGAGTCCCAAGGTCCTGCTCACTGCCTGCGCTTTTCTCAGTTTCCCTGCCCCTTGTTTTTGGATCTAATAAAGTGGGCAGTCCAGAGAAGTGTTTGTCTTAGCCCTCGGAGTTTCGAGCTCAGCTAAAGGGTTTTGACCTGCCAGCCCTAAAATCATATCACTTGTCTCATTTTATTTAAACCTCCACCATACACTCTACACTCGTTTGGGAGAATCGGAGACCTAGGTCAGGACCCGATACTGATCCTCCACCCTTCCCTTTGTGACTCCCCAAAGCTGCCTTCTGTCCTGCTTACTTTTCCTCCTGCTCCTGAACTCACTCCTCTGGGCCACACAGGCCCAGGGCCCCCCATGTGCTCTTGTTTCACTAACACTGAGCAAACTCAGATAGTGTGCCATATGCATGAACACCTTGAGTGCTAGTTTTTGCCTGCTCTTTTATTGACATTTTCACTGGCATTGAAGCCCTGCAGCAAAGGGAGGCTAGTTTCATTGCAGGAAGTGCCCTTCTGGTGACAGATGCTCAGGGGAGCCAGGGGGAAGATCCTTCAAGCAGGCAGGCAGTCTGCTGCCCTCTCCTCTTTGAAACCTGTCTCCTCATCTGCAAGGACCTTTGCAAAGCCATCTCTGGAGAGACATTTCAGGAACTCACAGCAAGCCCAAGGCTCTAACAGTCCTGCGGGTTTCAATCTGAGCTGCAGGGATCCTTAATAGTGTGTCCATGAACCACGTCAGGGAGCTTGGAGACTCTTGTCAACTTCAGTAAACTTTGCATGAACATGCTAAGTGCATTTGCCCCCTGGAGAAAAGGCCAATAGTTGATCAGATTTTGTAAAATTTAGAAAGCAGCTCTCATTTTCAGTGATAGACAGAGAGTCTGGAGGCAAAAAGTGTTTGCTAGAGACAGAGTGGCTACAGAAGGTTCGGGAGGAAGGGAAAACAGAAGGAGAAGGTTGTGAGGAACAGCCAGTGCAGACAGGAACTCATGAACTCTTTGCTCCCACACCAGCCTTCTACCACCTGCTCCCCCATGTAGACCTTGAGGTCTTTGATCCAGGACCTATCATAATTATATCATTCACCCTAGCCATGCCTGCTCGCTCACCTCCTGCAATGGAGTAAAGACTCCTGTGTGAAAGCCCTGCTCCTTCCTGAATCTACACTTACCGGCTGACTTTGAGCTCTGAGTTTACTATTTGTCATGACTTTTGAAGGAACAGTGCTTCCCTAGGGCAGTGAGGGCCTCTTGAGGATTTGTGCAGGGACACTGTCTGGCTGCAGAGAACAAGAATTAAATTGGGCAGAGATAAATCACTTGGGTGATCCAACCTCAAAGGCTGACAGAAATGCCTGCTTGTTTGCCAGACCAAAGGACTTGGGACAAGCTGTGTTATGAGTTATCAGGGTAAATACCCACTGCCCTGTTCAACTAAGAAGCTGGATAGGAGGAGACCGGTAGCAGCCATAGAGAGAGAAAGGTGGAAAATAGTACAGGGTCTGATGGCAAAATTGATGCAGAGACAGAAGCATCTCTTTTCTCTGTGTGTATCTGTATACTAAACTCTAGCCATGCTTCTTTCAGAGCGACTGCATCCCTGTTTGGAATAAGGTTCCAAACAGGTCCTGTAGCCTTGATTGTAATGAGAAATTTCCCTGACAGAGGGGAAAAAGCATAAGGATTTAGTGGCTCAGCTCAAAACTTGGCACCCCAAGCTGGGCACAGTGACACATGCCTGTAATCCCAGCCCTCAAGGAAGCTGAGGCAGGAAGATCAGAAGTTTGAGTCCAGCCTGAACAAGTTAGCCGCACTCAGCCAACTCTAGCACCATGGGTCACCAGACACTGGATTTGACTCTCAGACTCACCAGCAGGAATATGGGCACCTCTTGCTGTAACGACAGCAGTAAAATTGCCACTCCCGATCCAGCACCGACTCAAAGTACCGGCTCTGGAACCCCGCCACCAGTCCATTGCTGGAGCACGTCTGGTACCTGCAGAGAAAAGGACAGCCCCCAGAAAGCTGAGACACCAATCCATACAGACCCTCACCCGCCACAGTCACACTCTTTCCCCGACCTAGATTCCTAATATCACATTGCATTTTAATATTCAACCAATGGGCTTTGCTATACTTGTGGAAATGACATACACTTACTATTAAAATTCGGATAAGTGAGTCAGAATCTTTCAACAGAGGGAAATTTGGGGACACTCTTCTTGATATACTTCTGTGAATATAGAGTTAGATGAAAGAATATGTAAATGGGTGGTTATGAGTATTACAAACACAGGAGCCCATGTTATTCATGGCATTTTAAATAAAACAATAGCTGGGTATAGTTGTGCATAACTGTTATCCCAGCAGTCAAGAGGCTGAGGCAGGAGGATTGCTGTGAGTTCAAGGCCAGCCTGACCTGATAGTGAAACCTTGTCTCAAAAAAGACAAAAAAATAAAGTAAGACAAAGCAATGTAAATATTTTATTTGAATTTAAAATGAAAAGAGGACAAAGGGCAATACTGAAAATTGGTGAAAGTCAGATAACTATTTCACTCTCCCCCTATAGGGCCCATGAAACCAAAATGGGTACAGTGATTTTTCCAGAACCCGGTGGGAAAGCTGGTGCCCCACTCCAGGTTCTCACCACTTCCCCAGGAACCTTCCTACCACTCATCAGGCCATAAACTCTTAGGCACTGTCCCAGCACCTGCAGAAGACGCTGCTATATGAACAGAGTAGGAAGAGGCAAGCTGAACGCAAACTCCCTCCAGCAGTCCCTTTCTTGCTAGAACTCCACCTAAATTCCCAAATACAGTATCTTCCCCACTCCAGTTCACCATCCAGAAGGACGTTTCATCTTCATTCTTCCTATGCTGCTGCTGGTAGTATAGGAATTGGCCCCTTTCACCTTACAGCACTTTGCTAAGGAAGTGTTGGCTTGGAACAGTATAATCATTTCTTCCTTTTTTCCATCGCCAGTACTTCTGTCTCTGATTCTCCAAATTCCACAGTAAGGTTTGCCACTTTCTGCCAAGGTGGGAACTCGTTGTTTTCTGCTTGGACAACATGGGTTCCCGCTGTATGCAGAATTCAATGTTACAAAATACCTTAGTTTGCTCCCTGTGGCTATAAGTGAATGCCAGAGTGGGTGGTTTATAAAGAACAGAGGTTTATTTGGCACATGTTGCTGGAGGCTCAGAAGCCCACGGGCGTGGTGCTGGCATCTGTTGAGGGCCTTCTTGCTGCATGGCATGGTGGACGGTATCGCAGAGCCAGACAGAGAAATTGTGCTAGTTTGGACCACTCTTTCTCTTCTCATAAAGCCACCAAAGTTAGGCACTAATGCTTTTGTGACCTCATCTATTCTTAATCACCTCCCAAAGGACCACCCATCTACACTCAAACTTGGGGATTAAGTTTCCAACACATGAATTTTGAAGAACAAACTCAAATTGTAGCACAAGCCTCTCTCCAAGATAGGTTTTCTACGTCTGTTTTCTGCATTTCCCACCCACCTCAGCCCCTGATCTGTTCTCAGGAATGGAAGGAGCAGGCAGTGGTTGTTTATGTTCACAAGCAAAGGTACATTTCCATAAAATACAGTAAAAATAAGTACCCTGTGTTGATCACTGAGAGCACTAGCAGACATATGAACAATAACACTATCAGGAGACAGATTTCATTTTATTCTTTCACACTACTGGAAAGGAACTTGAAGGTCTGAAAAATCTAGTATTAAACATATTGCTTGTCTCTAGCTGGAATATATCTGTCCTCTGCATTCCTTATTCCATCTATTCATCTACCCACATATGTACACTTGAATATGCATCTATTTATTCATCTGTTCATTCAACAACTTATACTCTGATACTATTCTGTATCAGTCATTTATACTGTGTCAAGAGAAGCATTGAGACACAGACTTGGTATTTGGTCAATCATGCTGTAGGAAATTATGATACACTAGAGCACTCAGATATAGGAGATCAGTAATCAATTTAAGGTATAAATTGAGAACCATGGACATTTTAGGATTTGGCCTTTTTTACTGTACTGTGGATCATCTTTTTAGGAGTAGCAGTTCATAAATACTTGGCCCATTTTGGAAAGCCACCTGACTGAAATGAACTAGGTGGGTCATAGTGTGGTAAAAAAGTTGCTTTAGGAACTGACCTTCCAGGAAGGTCTATTTATTGTGCTTCCTAGCATTGTGGACTAGAGTCACTTTGGTAGGTGCTCTCAGGGTCATAAACAAAGCTCTTGTGCATCCCAAGAAAGAAGTGGCAGCACGGTGGTCCTGGATGTGACTTCCTCTCTTAAGATACTGCCTTCCTCCTTTCAGTAGTGAGCTAGGCTGTGGTTTCCCAAGAGCTATTACAACACTGTTTGGCTTCTCTTATCTACTCTGACTCTATAGGGAGCAGGCTTCCCATGGTGGTAAGTTCTCTTAAGTAAAAATAAAATAGGAAGAAGGGAAGACCTGTCTCACAGAGTACCTTTTCTGAAGGCAGCCCAAGTTTTTGAGTTTCCCACCTACCATTGGGCAGCCAGCTCCATGTCACTTGTTCATTCACCATCTCAGGTTTCAAGCCTAAGAAAATTCTATGACAGATAAACAAGGGTTAGCCTCTGCCCCCTGCTACAGTTTGATAGCCTCCATCGTCCCTGTAGAGTGAGCATACTTGGGAATCTGGTAGTGTGGAACCACTGGTTCCAGAACTGGAGCTTTATAAATGTGCACATGCCCAGTGTGGAGAGCAGCGTAGCAGAATAGGTAAGGGCAGGGGCCATACTGTGGGGCCAGTGCTCCCCTATGTCACCTAGGATGGGCCCTCTCCCTCTACTGAATGGCCCTGGTCTCTTCAACTGTAAAGTGGACAAAATAAAATCACATGCTTATTCAAATTATTGCAAAAACCAAGTAAGACAATGTGCACTAAAGTCCCAAGATAGTGATCTTGCAATGCCTAGTGCAGTGGTACTTCAGTCCACGAGCTTAATTCTTTCCACGAATTCTGGTTGCGAACTAACTGCAAACATATGCCACCAGAATTGTGGAATGAATTCTGGACCAGAATCCTGGAAAGAATTAAATTTGTGAACCTAGTTACCACTGCACATTTCTTAGGATTACCACCATACATTCATGTAGTCTACACAGTAAGTGGGAGCATCCTTTGCGAGGCCGCCCATGGCTCTGTGTCTCAAGTCTGTAAAATACCAGTAGACTCGTGTGTGTTCCCAGAGCTGCTGCCTCCCCGTGACAAAGCTCAGTATGTCGGATGCCTTAGCCAGCCACTCCCGAAGATACATGCTTCAATATGTCTTTTCATCTGCAATAGATAATACAGTCCTTGAGGGAGAAGGCCATTAATCTTTATTATGTGCCCCTCATAATGCCTGACACTTGTCCAGCAAATGTTTAATGGAAGAATGAACATACAAATTGACTCGGAAGAGCCCATCCCTCAAGGCCATGAAAGACCCTGAGACTTGCTCCAGCCAGTTCTGTGGATAGTGAGCACTCTGTCTTCCTGTTTCCACCTCCCTGTCCCTCAGGAACTAGAAGATGAGGGTGCAAAATGAATGTAGCTTTGCACATTATTCTTCTCTGTTCCATTTCTCTCCCTCGTGGTCACCTTTTAAAAAGCTCCTTGTATAGCAAGAGTCACCTGAATGCAGGTCACAGCTACAGGATCTGGGCAGGTGAGAAGAGATGTGAGGGCCACTGTCGGGGCTGGGGGAACTAGAAAGGCTGGCATTGCTAACGTGACTCTAAGTCCATTTAAAAAGAAACAGCGAGGCATCCAAAGATGTGCCTGAGGCAGGTGCTGATTCGCTGCACAGCAGAAGCAATTTTTGCTCCTGAATGCTCCGCAGATCAAAGTATGGGCCAAGACTGCAGCGTCTTGGTGATTTGCCACATTCCCTCAGCAGAGACTGCACAAGGACAGTCCTCTGAGGTACAAGGACCCAGCGGCCTGCTTCTGAGATCTCTGTCTCTCTCTCTCTCTGTCTCTCTGTCTCCTCCGCACCCCCCCGTCTCTCTCTCCCATACATGGAAGGCTCAAATGCAATTTCAGTTTCACACACTACAGCAGTATTAGATCTTCCCTGCCTAACATTAGGAACTCTGTAGAGAGAAAACTGCAGTGATTGTTCTTCCTCGGATAACATCTTTAGACCTGCTCTGAGAAAATGGCCTTTGTGCAGTGGATTAATCTCAGGGCCTCAGCTTGGCAGCACAGAAGACCTTCTGCATCTGCCATAGAAAACAGAAAGAGCAGGCTGCAAGTGAAGAGCCTACACTACCGAATCAGAAGCCAGGGCTTCTAGTCCGGGCTCTGGGTTTCTGTCACAGGTCTGGAAAGCCTCGCCTAGGCCATCAGGAGGACTCCACGGCACAACAACACCCACAGAACTCTTGGCCAGGATAGTGTGAGAGCCAAGATCCAAATTCAGATAATTTTAGGCCAAAGTTCATACTCATGAGCTCTAAGGGAACACAAAAATAGAATCTACACTGTCTCTCTCTGTCCGATCCATATTTAGTGAGATTTCTCCTTGTTGCCTCTGTTCCTGATCAAGTCCAGGGCTGTTGACAGGAAAATGGTAGATGCCAGAACAGGAAGGTGTGTGAACATCTGGTGTTGTCTACGAACTACTCTATGGCATTTTTTGTCTCTCCTCCTGGCTCCTGCTGGTCTCAGTTCAAACTTATAGAAAGTCTGAGATCTTTCCACACCCTTACGAAGTTGGGGGTGGGGCTAAATTGGACCTAGAATAGGATAAACAGATACAGTATCCTCTCAGTCAATAGCTGTTAGATTTTATAGAATGAATAGACTGTACCAGTGTTTTCTTTCTAGTGCTACAATCACTCATGTATTTCAAACGCTATGAGAGCTCTACCTATGAGCCAGGCCAGTGACAAACTTCCTGTTTTTTGGGAACCATGTTGTATAGCCACCTGCACTCCTTAAAATTTCTTCCCATTCTACCAAAGTGGATAAGGACTTCAATTTTACCAAGAGTTTCATTCTTTTGCCATGAGGCTTTCGCTTTTGAAAATTCTGTTTTCCTTCAAATAACTCTTTGAGTTCCTATCAGGCATTTCCGACATTAGAATGGTCATTAAGTCTTTCAATAAAAGTCACTGGAATTTACTCTCTGCTTGGTGCTGTATTTGATCTGGAATTCTTCCTGGAAGACTGGTACTGACAATCAGACCCTATGGTGACATTGACACTGGAGACAAGGAGACTGGTACCAAAGATAGGAACAGAGATGTAGAGTAGATGGGGACAGACAGGCAGAAAATTGGTAAGGGACAGAGACAAGCCTGTTTGAAAGACAGGGTTATGCAAAGGAGCTTTTAAAAGTCTGGATTTCTCCATTAAGGCTGAACAAAATGAGTGACTCCATGAACCATCTAACCCTTCTGACATGTGTACCTATCTCCATGAAGTGAGTGTGACAATTCCTAGCCTGTCACATTATCTAAAGGGTAAAGAGATGCTTCAAGTCAGGGCCTGGACCATGTTATTAAAAGGCAAAAATTCTAGTTATTATTACTATGATCACAAATATCTATCATTTAATAAAAATAAAAGCTACATACTAGTCTCCAAATGCCACTTTCTAGAAGTCTCAGGACCTATGTCAGGAACTATCAAGTTAAATACCTCAGCAGAAAAAATGAGGCAAGCTTCAGGAAGTAGATATCAGAGAATAGAATATCGAGGGTCATGGCAAGCATCCTCTTCTCAAGAATTCTTCCTTCCTTGACAGTTCCAACTCATACTGGCCTTTCTTCCTTGTGATATCCTGACATCACTATCACATCTTTCACCTAACGTGTTCTTCATTGACCACTCTCATGGTGCCACTTTGCAAGCTTTTTGAAGGTAGATGCTACACCATTTACTATCCATCCTCCTGGCCCAATGGTGGGAACATGAGCAGACTATAAACAAGGCTTAGCTGTGCACGGTTTGCTGTCCTCCTGCCAGCAACTAGGTAGAGTTTTGTGGTCTACACATGTGGGTTTAAACCCACTGTCTGTCTTCCGGTTATTAAGATGCAAAGCTGAAGTGACCTGTCAAACAGCATCTCCAGGTAGAAAGGCCTACCACTGAACAGAGGTAGAAAATTTTTCAAAGCCAAAAACTTTCACCCACTTGGGAAAGTACAGGCAGTGGAGCCTACATAAAAGGCCTTTGAGAAGATGGAGATAATTTTATGAGATGTATTTACATTTTGAAAGTGAATTCAGGCTGTCCAGGAATTGCAGGTTTAATCATGGAGGCCCATGACTATCAATTATTATTAACAAAAAGGTCTGATGTTTATTAAACTGTAACAATATACTCATACTATATGCTCAAAGTTTATGGTTTGTAATTGAATTATATACTCCCAAAACAAAATAGTGTATATCAGAAGCTCTGGAACCTAGCAACTTGGTTCTCTGCTTGACTCTGTTACTTGTCAACTGTTTGATATTTATCTCCATGGGCCTTAATCCCTATAGAATAGTTATATTAAGTGATAAATAACTTTTATGTAGATCTTATCATGGGCCAGACACTGTGCTAAACATTATACATGCATTAAGTATTTCAATCATCAAAAAAGTTCTTTGAAATGGGCTTCCCATCACCAACATCATGTTATATATACAGTAATGCAGGTTGAGAGAGCCTAGATAGTTTCCCTAATGAAGCACATATATTACCAGCAAAACACATATATTAACTCAATTCATTCTCACAATCCTAGAGAATTGTTTTTGCAGACTTATAGAAACAGTATTCGAGACTTGGCATTATCTGGGAAAACACTGAACAGAGGCTGAATTTTAAGAGTTATTTTGTCTGACTCCAAAGTAAAAATTAATTAATTTGTTGGTGCATTTTAAATATACATAACAATCCCATGCATCCTAGGAAACTTGTCCCTGTACGTGACATGTCTCTATGCTTCTTTTTTTCCCATTTTCCTCCCCTCCCTTCAAGCCCTCTTCCTCTCCTTATTTACAAAAGCTTTGTCTCTCTCTTTTCTCTATTTTTCTTTTTCCTTCCTTTCATTCCCCTTGCTCCTCCTTAGTTCCCTTGCCTATTTGAATATTCATAGAATTTCAGAAACTCTCACACACCCAGAGGATGCTACTCTGGCTCTGTAGAACTGTCTTCAAGATTGGGAAGATTAGGTCTGGCAGGTACCCAGACAGAAGCAAATCTCCATCTTGAAGGAGTGAATTTCGCCATCCTTGCAAGAACAACCTACAGACATTTTTGGCATAGCTCAAATTCCCCTAGACAAGTGATTCCTAGCACATAAGAGAATGACCCAGACAAAAAGTTGGCAAGAATCCTAGATCTGCCTTAATCCTGTTCCCACACTTTCGCCTTCTGCCCCTCAGACTTCACTCCTGTGTGGATTTGATAGCCTGTTTAACTCAACACTCACTGGGGCTTCATCTAAGAGAAACATACCCTGGATATTTCATATTCACCTGTGGACTGTGGCATCAGACAGTCTCTCTGCCATTCATTGGCAATGAGCGGGCAGGGCTGCTGATGCTTTGGGGTCATGGTCTCATCATGTATACAGCAGGCGATAGTACATGCTTCTCAGTATTATTGGGTTATGAGTAACTCAAGGGCACTGACTGTGTGTTACTGATCTTTATGTTCCTGCAGCCTGGCGGAGTTCGTGGTAGTAAATAAATGAGCACACACAGATGTAGATGAGGAATACTTTATTAACCATGAATCACCACATACATTTGAGGGTCATAGAACTTGTACTTATTGTGATGATTTCATTGATTTTTTTCAGTTCTGTCACTCTGTTGGTTAATCTATGATGTCAGACGATGTTCTACAGTATACCTAAAGCCCTTTCCAGTACTGGAATTCTTAGATTTTGTCATGCTCTACTTGCCTTTTAAATTCCCAGTACAGTCTCTGTCAGTCTGCATTCTTATGCTATTAAAAATTTTTATCAGTATATGTTTGAGATACATAATAATCACACTAATCTCAGGGAATTAGTACATATACATATTGTATCATAAAAAACAGTTTTGTTGCTCAGCTAGCTAAAAGTGGGTCTGAAATAGTCAGGTGATATACTACATTGGTAAGAATTAAAATAATTAGCAGTAGGCTGTGAATTTAACCAATAAAAGGCTTCTTCAAGCAACATGGAATGCAACCCTTCTTCCTAAGAGAATTGCATCCCTCCTTAGTTTTCTGAGTTTTGAGGCACATAAAATGCAAAATAACTGTTCTTTCTTCAAAACATCAGATTCTTTTGATGTTTTGAATGCTGAGTATCTGATGTAGACAAACTGAATTCCAATTGGTCACTTTAAACTCACAGGGTTACCTGTGATAGGTGGCCACTATATAATCAAACAATTCCCGTGTTCCAATTCTCTGTAAGGAGTTCGAGACAGAAGCGCCATGTGGCACCCCACTTTCAAAACCCCTCCTTGATACCCACCAGGAGCTAGTTTTGTTCTTTTTACTTAAATACTCTCCTAATGTCCATTTTTATGTCCTCAATTTCATTTTTTCACTTCATGATGCAACAAACTTGGAAGTATGCAGTTGGTATAGAGATAGATGTTTCACTATCTTGATTATTTTAATTTTGAGGTAACTAGATTTACAGATGAATTTTAAAAACAGAATTCATGTTAGGAGCTAGGTATAGTGGCGCGGGGCTGTAGTCCCAGCACTTGAGAGGTTGAAGCAGGAGGATTGCTGTGATTTTGAGGCCAACCTGGGCCTAGTGAGTTTAAGGCCAGCCTGAACTGTATTGTGAGATTCTGCCTCAAAAAACAACAAAATAAAATTCACGTCTACCCTAGTGCTAGCATTCACAGTTCAGCAGTGTTCAGGGACACTGTGAAGTTAATACAGCAACACACTAAACGCTAGGTTTTATTTGGATTTCACCAGTCTTTACAGTGAAATCAGTTCCAAACCAGGATACCATGTAGCATTTAGTCTTTATGACCTCTGAAATCAAGACTTTACTATTCTATGGTTTAGGTGTATTGAGACACTAAGATTATTGAGCAGATATGAACTTCATAAGGAACTCATCTTTCAGTGACAGCATATTGGTCATCCCTCGTGCATATTTTAGAGACACTCGATAAATCTCCAAAACCACTGCATGCAGAGAAATGCAACAAGACAAAATAAGGTGTAACAATAGAGTTGGCTCCATGTTATAGATATCAGAATATTGAGAATCAAAGATATAAAAAGGTGACTTCTTCTGTGGGAAAAACTGTAGGCTTGCTTCTTTGTTGAGGGTGCCAGGGACATTGGCTGGGATTTGGAACACTGACCAAGACTTATCCAACCATTCACTACATATTTGCTGAGGGCCTGTTATATGGCAGTTCAGTCCTACTCATTGGAAATACAGTGATGAATGAGACAAAGTTCCTCTGTTCATGAAGCTTACATTTTGACAAACTACAAACAAATACAAAGCAAGTAATGATACAAGACGTGCAGGAAACAAAGCATGTAGAGAGTGGGAGAGGTTGGTTGGGAAGAGATGGGTGCAGTGTGTACTAAATACTCGGAACCATGCATTGGGATGATTGCTCTGTAGTTTAGAAAGCCTTGGTCTTAATTATAGTCAGGTTCTGGAAAACTGAGTTCCTGCCCAATAGATCCAGCTTTAAATTTGCCTTAATGCTGGTAAAGTTCTTGAGATAGTTTTTTTCTCTCCATATCATTGTCACTGATGAATTAATAAATTCAGCTCTAAGACAAACTGATGCTTTAAAATATCTTAGTGGGATTCTCTGTAGCACAAGAGGGGGAAAGTATGAATATACATACAGAGCGCTTGTCCTCCACACACAGTTACATGAAAAACTTCTTGCCCAACATGAGCCTCACCAAATTCCACATTCTCTGTCTTCATTGGCTTTCTATTCTTAGGATACCATGTGGCAAGCATTGTGTTGGGGTTAGATTTGCCTTAGGGTTTTCAACACTTTCCTATAAGCCTCACAGGAACAGTTCTAATGGCTGGTGAGGTGGGTCACGCCTTTCTTGTCTTCTTTTTGTCAGGATGAGGAGCTGAGTTGTTAAAACCCCAGCAGTCACAAATCACAACCTGGAGCTATGAACACTAGTTTCCTGATACCCAGCCCAGCACTGCTTCCCCATAGGACAGTTCAACGTTGCTAAAACATTCCAGCTTTGTCTTGATCCACACAAGGCCTATAATTCCACAACCTTGGCCTACCCAAGTTAGAGAACCTAGGTAGACCCCAAAAAGGTAAAGCACCTGTGGGAACCTAGTTGGTTGCCTGACAGTGGCTGTGGTGGAGGCCAGCTTCAGAGCTTGCTTCAGAGCCTGGCATCTAAAGAGACACTCTTCAGCACAGAAACTGTGACAAACAGCAGCATGATAGGTGACTCAGTGACGCCTATTAGCAAGTTTCTTCAGCAGTTCCTACATATTATTGTCAAGTTTGTATTCCCATATTCCTTTCCCACTTAAAATAAACCTGAAAGCTAATTTGCTTATAAAAGGCAGCCAAATTGCACAGAACCATCAACAACTCCTCATCCCCCAGAACAGACTAAGAGGCTGCAGCCATGGAAGATGTAATTGCTCCCAGACTGTGAGCAATTTCTTCCTTTCCAAATTCTTCACCAAAACTGGAGTCTGAACTCAAAATCATAGCCATCTAAAAAATATGCCTGAGGAGGGAATTGGGATCATTTTTGGGGCAGCCGAGCCCTACATTAAAGATGCTGTTTGGCTTGTTTATGAATTTGTGATTAACGGTGGAGAGAAGGTGGCAACAGAGGGTAGAGAGAGGAAAGAAAAAAAATGCCTCCACCCTGTCTCCTGCAAACACAGAGGAAGAGGAGGTGGAGGGAATATGCTTTTCACTTCAGTCCCATGAGCCAACCAAAAACGTGTTATTTCTCCTTCTTCCTCTTTTGCTTTTCTTAAGGTATTTTGAAACTTCATGATAAACCAGTCACAACTTGGCAAATTCGACACTAAACACCGTTTGGCTTCTTTCTCTAATGGGGATGAACATAGGAGAATGAATGTGAGGAAAGTCCCGTGCACTTTGAGCACGAGACAAGGCCCTGTGGAGCCTTCCTAGAGGACACAGCCTGAGCAGTCACTTTCCAAATGACGAGGGAGCCTGGAGAGCTGAGCCCTGGGTCAGTGTCATGATCTAGGCCCAGGCCCTCTGTCTCATGACCCAGGGATCCCTCTTTAGGTCTGAGGGATCTTTTATGCATGTCGTTTTACTGTGGCTCCAAAAAGGGGTGTTAGAAGGAGGCCTTATCCTCATGAAGGTCTGCTGAAATGGGAGGGCTGGAGAGACAGCTGTAACTAGGTCATTGTCACGCTTCGTGCTGGGCTGTGGGAGTCACTGGAGTCTGTCCTGAGGCCAGCCTGCTCTCTGAGTCAGCCATCTGTCTGAAGGGGTTTGGAGTCATTTACTATGCTTGCCAGAGGCAGTAGGGTGGATGCAGAGGTATAATAAAGGCTGTCCCAGCAGCTTCTGCAGCCCGGGTCCCCAACATGCAGCTACCACCAGAAGCCTCCTCCCCACCCCTCTGACTGCTGGGCCCCTCCTTGGACACAGTAAGCAAGCTGACTCCCTCCATGACTGGGCTTCTGCAAAGATCCTGCAAGACCTTCCCCCATCCCCCAAGATGAAAACCCAGCTTGAGTCTGGTCTGTGGCCCTGGCTCTGCTGGTGGAAATGCAGCTGTGGGCTTGGAGCCTGCCCTGGGCTGAGGCAGTCGGCTCTTGGGAACCCAACCATGGTGGTTAAGCACGTAATCTTTGGAGTCAGGACTTCCTGGATCCGAATCTAGCATTCCAGCCAAGGACAAACCCTTGATCTCTAAACCACAGTTTATCCATCTAAAAGTGATTTGTTTTGAGCATTAAATGAGATAATCCATATGTGTGGAACATGGGACCTGCACAGGATAAACACTCAATGACTGGAAGTTGTTTTTATGAGAAATCTCTCTTTTCCTTAGTTCCTTCACCAAATAGCATTTTTTATTCTGGGATTTCTAGTTGTTGGACCAAGGTAGGATAGAAAAAATAAAGAGAGATAGAAAGGAGGCAAGAAAAAGTGTAATTTTAAAATTGCACTTTTCAGCACTCAAGTGGCAGAAGCACAAGGATCACTGTGAGTTCCAGGCCAACCTGGGCTACATAATGACACTCTGTCTCAAAAACAGAAAAATGAAACAAAAGAAAAATTGCACTTTTAAGAGAAACTGCAGATTCAGGACACACAAATTACTCAAGTTCAAATTAAACTTTTTTCTCTCCTCCTAAGACACAATAAACCTAAGGAATTCCCTTTCACCTAAAATTTGACCTCATCATCTTTGAGTAGACCAACCCTTTCCACCTGTGAATTGTGCTTCCTCTTGCACCCCTAAGGCAGCAGCAGTATTAATGAGTAACATATCTCAACTTCAAACGCGTGTAGATGGTTTACATGCCAACGTAGTCTCCCATAGTCTGGCTGCTCTGACAGAATTGTGAAGACACATCCCAAATCACCCATCCTGAAAACACACCCAAGGCCATATAAATATGCCCAGCTCCCTGTCTCCTAATCTTCCTTTCTCAAGGGTGTCTACTGTATTTCTTTGTGTGTGTACTTTCAAATTTCTGCCTAATAGATCCCTTTGTGCCTTTTACTGACACACCTGGGAAATTCTTTTTCTACAACAGGACTCAGTGAGCCCGCAGCATAATTCTATGGGTAGGGTGGGTCTAAGTTTCCTGTCTCAGTGGGAACCTTCTCACACTCTGTCAGTGGTAATTTTGTGCTTGGCCACTGCCAAACCCCCACAGTTGCTCCACATCAGCACTTGTGGCAACCTACCAGCTGGGCTTCCCCCTTCCTGCCCTGTCTCCCCCAGGTGTTATTGGCTCTCTCCCCTCTCCCCACTACAGTCCAGGCTGCACTTGGTGCCTGTGAGCAAGTGGTTGACAATCAGCGGTTACTAGGATAAGCTCTGACCAAGAACCAGAGCTGGGACCGTTACCCATCCCAGAGAAGTGTAAACTGGAACCATTTCACACTGTTGAGTACGGCAGAGTGCAGTTAAGGAGAGACAAAACCTCTCTCTAAAAGCTTTTAGTAAACTATGTTGCAGCCACAGAAGCCACTTTGAATTCAGAGGAAAGAATCTCAGTGCTCATAATTGAGAGAACACAGTTAATCAAAGCAACAGAAAACGATTTAATTTCAAATCCCTTTGCTTCAGTTTCTTTGTTCTCTCTCCCATTCCCTTTTACTAAATCAATATTTCTCAAACTATCTCTGCTGAGGGCATAGTTGTTTATTCTCCCCCAAACAATTGTGGGCTAATACTTTTGTTACAGAGTACAAACAAATCACCTCAAAATGAACTTGTCTCTCTGATGTTACAGCAATGTTAAAGTGCTGAAAAATTTCTCAAGTAATTTCAATTTCTGTACCTGCTATTTTCTGCAGTATAGTAAACATTTTGCAGACCGATACCAGCCCTTGGATAAAACCGACACTAGAGCTGCCTCTGGCATGAACAGGATCAGAAAGACTCCATCTGCCATGGACACCCTGGTCCCAGGCTTTGTCCTATAATGCTTGTCCTGTGGGAGTGCTGCCCCACCCAGAGCACGTGGTGAAGGGTCCCGCTCAGGTAGGACCTGCCTCAGTCACAGGCACCGCTATTCCCTGAGAGTCAAGCATCCTGGTGTGAGTGTGCCGAGATATCCCAGCCCAAGTGCAGCGTCTGCTCCTTACCATTCCATGCCAGCCCTGTTGATCTCCTCCCACCAGCACTCCGTGGGCTCCCCAAGACTCTGGGGAGTGGGCATGCAGTCATAGTTCCATTGTCTATCGGAACCTTCCTTCTTGTTGAAGATGCTCCTCACGGCTACCACCACCTGCCCGTGGGGACACTGGTAGCTGAAGCCCTGACGGTTCAGATTCACCCAGCCATCATCGCCGTAGTCATGGTATTGCTGGTATGGGTACCCGTAATAGTCACCATACTGGCCCCAGGCGACAGTGAGCAGTGGCAAAAGCACCCAGAGAAGAGTGAGGTTCATGCCGCCTGGCTTTTGGCAAAAAGTATTACCCTAGGTTTGCTGGGCTGACTTTTATACAGCTGCTGCAGACATGTGGTTTCCAGATGTGGGTGCAAAGGGTCCAGATGCAGTGTGTCACTGCTTAAGCAAATCTTTTCCACGCTGAGAATTTGGCTATGAGTATATTCGCTCATCTTAAGGTGGAATTTTAGGAATATACAGGGAACATGTAAATGGAAGAAATCTGTGGGACAAAGAACAACTTTATAGCAGGTGACAAGAGCCAACTGCTATAAACATTTGTCTAAACATTTGTCTAAAAAGACTGGTCAGCTGCAGTTTCAGCACTTTACCCTGCAGCCCAAGCCACACCTGTGTTTGTTCTCCAGCCTAGCCTTCTACGATTGGACAAATATCTGGAGAGTAATTTCAAATATACAGAAATACTAGGAAGAAGGGACAAAATCATTTTCTTTCCTGTCCACCTCGTTGTCTGGTTTCTTTCAAGTTCTCAGCCCAACCCCTTCTTTCTTTGGGTGTAAGCATGTGGGTACCAGTGTGCAGGGCTGCTCTGCGAATTTCTCAGTTGCATAGAGAAGCACCGTGGGCCTGTGGAGAGATTGGGGGAAACTTCCTTCATACCTATGTATCTGCCGATGATGCCAGAATTGGAGCTATCCACATCCAAAAACTGCCCTGCTCTTAGGTGTATATTGAAGTAAATCTGAACAAGCTCATTTTTTTTATGCATCAGTGTTTTTTGCCTTTACATTGAATATTCTTTTGCATTGAGATACAATTTACACATACAAAGGTAAACATCTTTTTAAGTGTTTAGCATCCAGGCTTGTGAGCAGCACCATAAAGACAGAACAGTCACAAATCTATCCTCCCCTATAGTGAAATCTTTCTTCACATATAGTCTTATTGTAATCCAAATATTGAATATTGCAATCCAAGTTTTGTAATCCCTGTTCTAATCTTCCTCATGATTCAGAAACTTGTATTTGTAATCCTGTTGAAATGTTATTTGAACCCTGGCAAGTTAATTCCAATCTACCACCGCCAGTGTGATTCACAGTGAGAGTAAAGATATTAAGATATATTCAAAGTTAAGGGTGGCCAAGAAGTCCTAGACCAGATCCAAGCCTGGATATGCAGACAAAGGCCCTAATACAAGGCCTCTCCCAAAATTTATTATCTTGTGAAGAAGGGGGTGGCTCAAGGATGAGTGACTGTGAGGATGGTGAATAAATTGAGCTGTCAAGCCAGGTGGGGAGAAAACTATCTTTGCAATATGCAAGAACATAAGCAGAAAGACCAGCATGCACAATTTGATCGGGATAGCATATGAATGAGTTTAGGAGGCTGTTACTTCAGTTTCTGATGTGTGAACTTCTGAGGCCTGTACCCAGCTGACATTTCTGGAGCTGAGTGGCTCTGCCATCCTGCTGTGCTCAGATCTTTTATAGACAGCACAATGTGAGGAAAGACCTATCAGTACTTCAGCTGGCCTTATTTACATTGCTTAGAAGCCCATTGAAGAGAGAAGGAAATACCATAGCCAACTCCGTACATGCCAGTGTATGGAAATAAGACTTGATTTAAATAGTGTTGCAGCAATTATTCTGCATTCAAGAAGATGTGTCCAGGTAGTCTTCTATAAGCCTCTGGTAACCAGTCATCTGCTTTCTATTCCTGTAGTTTCACCTATCCCAGCCAGTCAAATATAATCCCTTACTACCTTTTCTGTGTGTTTTGCCCAATCCATTGATGAGGACACCAAGTACCTGGAAAGCATTTCTTGGGGACCCAAAAACCAGTAACAACATCAAATGAAGTCTTGTGCATACTTCTTCCACTTAGCACAGCACCATGGAGATAAGTTCATGTTTTGTGTGTCAGTGGTTCATTGTTTTGATGCTTGAGTATTACTCCACATATGAATGTACCACAGACTGTTAATACACATATCATTTGAAAGATGTTGAGGTTGTTTCTAGTTTTTGAAGATTAATTATGTATGACTACATAGAGGTAATTATGACTCACATTGTCATAATTCTGCATAGCTTTTGTATGAATAGTTATTTGATTTGGATAAATACCTAGGATTGGGATTTTTTAAAAATGTTTTTGATTTTTGCCATACTGAGAGGCTATATTCTTCACACTGAGCCCCACTTTTATCTTTTTTTGTCTGTTATTTATTTTTTTTTAAGAAATTGGATAAAATTGAGAGTGATAAAACTTAGTTAGCCACAGGCATAAGCTCAAATGAGGAAATTTTGACATAGAATTGAACTTGAGAAATGGAAAAACTCGTATTATATAGTTTTTAAAAATTGGTACATGTCTGCAGTATATGCGGATTGCATTTATCATGGGAAGTCCATACAGCTACATAACACATCCTAATTCTTTTTCCATTCCCTACCTCTTCCACCCCTCCCTTTTTTCCATTTCTTGGTCCCTTTCACATTTGCAAAAGCTCTACTTCCATTTTTTAAATCCTTTTCCCATCCTCTTTCCCTCCCTTTCCTCTCTACTCCCTCCAGTTCTTTTAAATTTTAATTGGAGGCAGTGTCCCACTAAATTACTTAAACTGCCCTGTTTGCACACAAGCTTGCGATCTTTTGGGCTCAGCCTCCCAGAGTGCTGGGATCACAGGCATTCACCACCATATCCAGCTGACATGGTTCCCTATTTTCTGCAGCTCTCTTATTTGCCAAGTAGAATTGCCATTATTTTTGTAGTTTGAAGGTCAGCATCTTTATACTTTGGGCCCATTTGGATGTAGATTCTTGTTACTTAGTGCTGAAAGCGACCTAACTCATGCAGTATCTACAGGCTCCAGAGCTTGCCAGGGCCCCAAGCGAGTTGTCAGAGGATTCACAGAGAATGGCTTTCAAAAGCATGTGTTGAGAACCTAAGTTTAATGCATTCATAGTTCACCTTGTATTTTCAGCAGGTTGTTAGACTACTTACCCCACAACTTTATGATCTATATTAATGAGGCATTATCTGGACTCATTTTTCACAGATGAGGAAACTATGGTCACAGGATGTTTAGACCAAAATTCCTAGAGCAGGAAGGATTAAGACTTCACGTATTCTAAATCCTATTCTGCAACTCTTTCCATCATTCCATCAAAACCACCATTACAGATTACAAACCAACACTTAGAAACTGACACAAAAACTATTTGTAATGTTTTTTACATTATCACACACATAACTGGTTTGCACTATGGTTTTCTGCTATTATTTGCAAATTATGCCCAATAGGCCCTGGGGTAAAGTATGAGATCAGCAGCCTTCAGAGTATGGTTCTAAGACACAGTGCCGCCCTTGCCTGGAAGCTTGTTAAACACGCAGATTCACTGGACTAGCTCAGAACCACTGAGTCAGACCTTCTGGTGAAGGGTGTTTTAACAAGACTTCAGGAGGCCTGAAGTATGCTGAAGGAAGAAGCGCTTGGAAGATACCTCAGAGCACACTGCCCGAATCTCAAAAGTCCCCTCTAGGAAGTAACAGCGGTGCAGAGACGGGATCCAGTTCATTTGCAGTGATTGCAGAGCCCGCACACCTAAGCCCTGGGCTCTGTCACTTCCTAGAAGGTGAAGCACATTGAAATATTTCTCCTTAGAATATTGAAGTTTGTCCAACTGAAGAAAGATAAAATTGAGGAATGGTTTCTGGTTCTCCCCCTCCATCCTACAAACAGGACATAAACCCTGCTTTTCTGGAGACAGCTTTTATCAGCTCAGCCAGGAGCCGGGGGATCTGCAGGCGAAGCTTGCTCCAATAACGCCTTTCTAGGTCGCCACTTTCTGTGGTTCCCCCACATTTAGCTCCTCGCTTTTGCCTTGCTGCTGCTCTCAGATTTATTACTTGTTGTCTGAAGATGTATAAAACTATCTTGCTCTGGCCAGTTCTTCAGATTTTACTGTCTTATGGAGGTCCCCATGTACATGAAAAATTCATTAAACTTGTATGTTTTTCTCTTGTTCTGCTATCTTATGTTAATCTGATTTCCAGATCCAGCCAAAATCCCATGTGAAAAGTAAGGGAAACTGTCTTTTACTTGCTGACATAGCTAATGAATTGAGATGCTTTGGAGAGACTCAGTCTCTAGCATTTGAAAACATGCGTGAGTGTTCTTGTCTCCTCTCCCCTTCTCTTCCATCTCCTCTGTCTCCTCTTTTTAAAATACCTTTTGTTGCGATGTAATTCACCTACCTTACAAATCACCATTTAAGATACCTAATTCAATGGTTTTTTAGTATATTTGGAGTAGTGTAACTTTCACCGCAATCTGTTCTAGAACACCTTTAACAACCCAGAAAAAAATCCTATACGCTAGGCAACAACTCATCTACTGAGTCTACTACTTCTATGAATTTGTTTATTATGTTTACTTCTGATAAATGAAAACATTCAAAATGGGATCACTTGACTGACTTCTTGCTGGATTTTCAAGGTTCACCCAAGTTGTGTCTTCCTTTTTATTGCTGTAAAATATGGATATATCACTTTATTTATCCATTCATATAACTGAAGGGCTTCTGGATTATTTCTACCTTTTGGCTGTTATGAATACTCATGTACAAATTTTCACACAGATGTTTTCACATCTCTCTGATATGTGTCCAAGAGTGGAATTGTTGGGTCAATCACAACCGTATGTTTAACCTTATGAGGAGCTGCCACTTTTCCAAAGTAGTGTCTAGATCCTGACTAATAGTGTGTTAGGTTCTTGCTTCTTCTCATCAGCACTAGTTCTTAGGCCTTGAGTTCTTCTGGTAGCTATGGAAACCCACAGATACTCTGGTGATGTTTTTTAGAAGCCATATCCACTTTTGTCTGGCAACTTCCTCATACATACAGGCTCTTCTTGAGCGATTTTTAATGCTTTGATCTATTCTCAATGGAGAGCCCCCCCCCCCGCCAAATGGCCTTGGAATCCACTCATCCCTCAAAGTTACTTTTATACTTTCAGAATTGGGTAGATCCTGTTGAGCACTGGGAAGGAGCAGCATAGACTGTGGGTTTTCTGAGGCATACCTCAATCCACTGAAGCATTCTGGGAATGACCTATGAGCTCCATGGAGAAGTATTCTGTGTGCTCTCACCAGGTAAGGTTCATCCTGGTGCCTGGATAAAGCTTGTAGATCCAGATGAACAGATGCTTAGCTTGAAATACTGGCTGAGAGTTATTTGTGGGTTCCACTTCTGCACATCAGATTCTCTGCCCTTTTAAATCTTGTGTAGGGTCAACACTTGGCAGTAGCTTTAAGGGTCAAGCTACCAGGCCTTTATATTTATACTTTAGGAATTCCATGGTGAGTGTCTACTGAACTATCCCTATTCCCCATCCAAAAATGTTATTTTTCAGTTTCACAGTTTATCTGGGGAATATTTTTCAATGCATGATTCATTATTTTCTAAGCTCTTTTGTGGAACCCATCATTACACCATTTGCAGTTACCCTGGAGAGCTACCAGTGAGGTTAAAAATGCCCATATTGGAGACAGTAGTAGAACTACTGAGCTCTGAAGTAGAGGAAAGAGGAGAGAAAGGTTGAGATGAGTATAAGAGGTAAGCTGTTATGTGCCACACACTATACTATGTACTGCATTCTATGTGTGGTAGACCAATTAATCTCCCATCAGTTCTAGGATAACCATTTTGTGGTTGAGAAAAAATAGTTTACAGATCACTTGTAACCCACATCAATTTTCACAGCTACATCAGTGCACAAAGAGACTTGAATTCATGTTTCTTTCTCTGAGTGAGGAGATTATATTATGTATCTCCCCAGGTTCCCAGTACCCTAACAGGTCCTCAGAACAGTGAGAGGTGGTTCTGAGAAGAGTAGGGATTCCTGAAATTCAAGTATCTGAGTTAGACTCCTGTGAATAAGCTACTTAACATCAGACTAGAGTTTCTCAATGTGGCACTGTTCACATTTTGGGTCAGATAGTCCTTTGCTGTGGAGTTTTTTACTTTTCTTTCTTTTTCTTTTTCTTTTTTTTCTTCCAGTACAAATATTGAACTGAGGTATACCTTGTCACTGAGTTATATCCCAGGATTTTTTTTTTTATTTTGAGATAGAGTCTCACTAAGTTGCCCTGGCAGGAATCAAACTGTTATCAGATGGTAGTACTAGGGGCTTCTCTGTAGGTCCTTGGTGCTCCAAGCAAAGAACTGGACAAGACACAGAAAAGATAGTGAGGCGATAGATTTATTGAAGGCAGGAAAAAGTACACCCTGCAAGTTAAGAGCAGGCTGCTAAAGAAGGCCCACAATCCCAAGGATAAAGGGAAAGGGGCCTTTAGTATCCAAAAATACTTGGATTGGTCCCCACCTCATGCATATATGTTATTAGATCAATTGTGTTATCAAAACTTATGGGTCTCACACCAGATGTAAATGAAGGATCAGGAGCCATGTCTTTTGATTGGTCAAGCCCATATGCAAATGAAGGATTGGGAGCAGCATCTTCTGCTTGATCCTGTGAATATCATCAGATTCAATTGCAGGATTAGAAAAAGTGCTTTTCTGATGGTTTTGTAAACAGTGCTCCAGGGCCATTCACCTTAAATCTTTTGGGGTCCCATGTTATGTGCATGTCTTCTCTTTTTTGGGAGTGACATCTCATTCAATTGGCTAGCTGTGAGTCTCCATGACCTCACTCTTGACATATTTTTTCCCAGTTGGTTGTCCAGTTTGCTTTAGGCCTTCTCTTCTACCTCAAAACTTGTGATCCTCTTGTGTTGGCTTCACTCAGCGTTGAAATTATAGGTACAGGTATATCTTGTTATGGTAGGATGTTAAGCAGCATTCCCAGCCTCTATTCACAAGATTCTGGTAGCTTTTCTACTGCTCTCTTTGTGATAATCTTAAGTGTTTCTACACATTGCTACAAGTTCCCTGGGGAACAAAATCATCTCTGGTTGAGAACCATTGAGTTAGGAAAAAACATGTTATCTCTGTTTTACCATCTGTAAAATGGGAGCTCATCACAACACTTGCTATCTACCATACAATTATAGTGAGAATCATGTCAAATAATAGTCTTCCAGAGCCTTTGTAAATTGTAAGGCATAATTCAAACGTGGGTTGTCAACTCTGGTAGCCCCAGAGAAGAAGCAGAAACTGGAGTTGAGGGCCTGCTCACACAAGCAATGTAATGAGCACCCCTAGCCTAGGGCTTTGCTGATGAGAGTCTGGAAGGTTTGGGAAAGGGCAGCGATGGGAGGATGTGGTCTCACCACTCTCAGAGGCTCCAGAAGTCATGCAAATGGGTGTGATGATAGAGGTTCTTGAGAATGAGTTTTCAGGAAAAAATGGCAAGAGAATAGGGCTGAGCACTGAGCGGGGAGAATTCAGGGTGCTCAGGGGCAACCAGCAGATGGAGGAGCTGTCTTTCTGCAGAACTGAAGTCAGGATTTTGTTTTGGGTGGGATGATGCTAAACCGGGTGAGTTAGAGATGCCCAAGGGAGGAAACCCCTGAGTCTAAGTGCCCAACTAGTAGTTCAGGATGTGTGAGGATGAACAAAACTCAGATATGGAGGCTTCTGAAGGAAATTGTTTTAGTGCCTGGAGAATGTTCTCAGAAGGGGAGTAATGGAGATCATGCCACCTATTGCGTCTGTTAGAGAACAACCTAAAAGAATGTCCTGTTGGGGAGATTTGGGTACAAAATATAGGCAAAGAAAAATAGAGAACAGAATTTAGTGTGAAAGTGTTTATGTGATTCTATGGCTAACTTTCTCATGGGAAATCCTCTTTCTAAGTGTCTAATCCTGAAGCTGATGAAAAATAACAGTACCTTTTATTTGTGTAGCATTTTGCATAACAGATAAATGATATAATCCCACAACCAGAAGGAATTTAATAAGTATTCTTTTCCATTTTCAGGCATTAAACACGATCTCAGTTCATCTTTGCACTAATTGTGGCAGTAAAACTAGCTTTATTATTTCCATTTCACCAATTTAGAAGCAAGTTTTGAGAGGGAGAGTGACGTATAAAGTCAGAGGACACTGTGCGTCAAGATCTCTACTTTGGAAGCCACCCAGCTCCCAGTCAGGATCTTCTGCAGCCACCTTGCTCCAACTGTCCATCCAAGGAGACTGCTGGTCTCTCGGAGGACTTGTCCTCTTGGGATTTGTTGGACAAGTCTTTTAAGAAGGCAAGGTGACCCAGCTTAGAGTGCTTAACGGATGGGCTCCAGGATGCAGCAGAAGTGGGCTCCGTAACAATAACTTTCTCCTCTTTCCACCATCTCACAGATTTATCTGCCACTTCTGTTCACAGCTGGTTTATTCTTTAACCAAGATTTATGCTCATGTGCCCCTTAACTAAGATTCATATTCAAGTTCATTATTCCTTAGCCATATACATTTGTGTTTTCCCATTCCTGTAGCTGTAGATTCATGCTTCCTTTACACTGTACTTCATATCAATGGATTTCTGATGTTGGACTTGGTCACTTGAGAAGGCTATTGTCTCTGCCAGTTCTGGAAATTCACACTCACTCCAAAGTATTGACACATGTAGCAAGGCATAGTGGCACATACCTGTAATTCCAGCACTCTGAGCGGCTGAGGCAGGAGGATCACAAGTTCTACCACATCCTGGGCAACTGAGTAAGACTGTGTCTCAAAATTTAAAACAAAAAAATAATCTTTTCAAAATTGTAAATGGTGGGGGATGTAGCTCAACGCAGGATCCTTGGTTCAATCTCCAGTACCACAAAGAGAAGTATTAATACATGTGAGGCCCGCAAACCACCTGCATCAGTCATACCATGAAGGAATGCACTGAAGACAGAGTCCTAGGTTCCTGACCAGCCGTACTGATGTAGCATCCTGGAAATGGGGTCCTGGATCTGCCTTTTTACTAAGCACTCCTGTGACCTTCCTGTATTGTAAAGAACTCAGGATAAGGTGCATGCTTCTTTGCTGAGAATATTTCTGATTTTGTATTCTCCCCCCAGTATGAGGAAGATGCAGGCAGGTGCCTCTTCCAGTGCTCCAGCTGTTGTTCAGAGAGCAGGTGGCCCTGTGGCTCCATGGCACATGGGCCAGAGCCAGGACTTTGCTCCCCAATTGCATTTTCACAGAGCGGCCACCTGCCTCCTGCTCTCACACCGCCCACACGGACAGTGACAGAGCAGAATCAGAGCTGCGGCACAGGCGTCTGCTCAGCCTCCTCTGCCCTGTGAGCAGCCGGGAGCTCAGCACACAGCACACTGATTACGTCTATTTTCTACCTCAGCTTTTTAAAATGCTGTACTACTAACACCTACCGAAATAATTCCACTCTGCGTCAGCGAGCTGTCTGCACCTGAACAGAAGTATTAACAGGCTGTAGCATTTCGGCTGCATTTCCAACCCTGCGGAGTGTGTGTGTGTGTGTGTGTGTGTGTTTATGTGTACAAACATTCACTCACACACACGTGCATATTTCTAATTTACTGTGAAAATTAAATGATACAATATATGTAAAGTGTCCAGAATAGAGCTGCCATTTTTTTAAATGAGGCATTTTATACAATTTTTCAAGCTAAGGTGTCCTTGAATTTTCTGAATCTCTTCTTTTTCCTACTTGGTGCCCCCAGAGGCTTTATGTGTCCCTTGACCTGCTCTTTGTCCTGTGGCTCCACTGGGCTTGGCCAATGGGAGGCACTGGTAGCACAAGGAAGAAGAAGAGGAGAGAGGTCATAGTACGAGGGGTCATAATACAAGGGGTGACTGGAAACATGCAGCGAATGTTTAAAGTTTTAAAAGACTTAGTAGAGTATAAAACACATTGCCAAGAACAATGGGATACGTGTGCCAAAGAGTGGGGGAGTATTTTGAGCATCTTGAGGTGGTTAAGGGCAATGTGTCTCTTGCATTTTTAATTTAAACATTCACTATGTGTTTTAATAACCTGCCATTGATCAACAGTCTTCATTTCTGTCAAATAAAAAGATTACGATGCGTTCTCACTCACCTTATTCACTGGATCTGGTGCTGTGTGACTTCTGGCTCTTCCCCAAAGTAAAATTGACCGTGACGGGAGAATGTTTTCAATCAGCTCAGGACATGCAATCAAGATGTGAAAGAGCATTTCAGGACTCCTTCAGAAAATGGCAAAAATGAGGAGATAAGTGTATTCAAAGTAAGCAGGGGTTATTGAGGGAAGGTCATTGCCTATGTTTCTTTTACTGCAATAATTAAAAATAATTTAACATTCACCTTATTTTTTTGTTGGCCCACCACCCCAGGAGGCAGCAGCAGCGTTCTTGTCCACGTAACTCTGGCTTTTGTTGTCTAGCACCTCTTCTGAGGTGGGTGCTTCTGTGTGCTCCAGGAATTCTATTTCCGCACCCTGCCCTTTAGGCCTAGAGGAGTAGGGGACCCAGTGGTCTACAGATGTGATTGGTTTGGGCTGTTTACCTTTAATGGTCAATTTGTACATCATGCCCCCTCTGCTACTGACCTTTGTAATGTTTTCTCTTCAGGAAGTCATGTTTCTTGAAAAAATACACGAGGATCTTTCCGATTTTTCCTTACATGGGGGTCCTTGCTCCACATAAGTTCCTGTCAACCTGGGGCCTTCCTGAGTGAAGGAAACTAAAATCTCACTGGCCTGTTTGCTTATGGCAGTGTGTCTAACTGTGGCACACACTTTTATACTTGCTGTCTTCAGTGTCATCTTTATATTCTTTAAGGGGCACAACACATTATCTTGCCTTTACTGATAAGATTACTGATGCTTATAGGGAAACCTTCCCGAAGTCACCCTGGTGGAGCAGGTCTGATTTAAGGCATAAGCATTTCTATTCTTATGATAGGCGCAGCCTAGACTAGGGCCTGGAAAGTGAGAACACGCAGTGAATTGCCCCGTTCTCTCTCCCTGAAATATTTGTCCTTCCTCACTGTCTTAGAAAACTTCCTTCTCCTTTCAATCTCAGGTTTTGGGAAGCCTTCTTTACCTTCCTGACTTGGAAAATTCCACGTCTCCTAAACTCTCTGCATAAACTTCCTTAACAGTCCAAACCTGATATGTATTTGTATGGCTATTTCCTAACATCTGACTCTACACACTAGACCACCAGTTCCTCGAGGGCCAGTCCTCTGCCTATTTTTACACACCGTTGTTTCTGTAGGGTACAGTTCTGTTCCTCGCACATGGCTGATCTTTCCTTTAAGAGCCTGAAACAAATGGCCTCTGAGGTCACAGTCAGTCTTTTGACTCTGAGTATTATTTACCTTCAGGAGCAAGGAGTAAATTATGTTTGATGCCTCCTAAGAAATGACGTTCAGATCAACAAGTAGCTCAGAAAGTAGTTTTCTGACATATCATTCAATGGCAGATGACCCCAGGGACTCTCAGCAGCTGTTAGCCACTGAGATGGATGATGAGCCATCTGAAAGCAGGGGACACCCCTGCTGTGTGCCCTGAGGTATCCCCAGAGCCCAGTTCAGGGACTGGGGCACTACAGACGGACGCTAGATCATCTTCTTCTTCATGGATGAGTTGAAATAAGCCAACATAATGAAATAATGTGGACTTCTGGCTAGTGACATTGCAGAGAAAGGGATCACAATGAAGAGTGTACCATGTGGCAACATTCAAAATGAGATGGCTTCAGGGAAGAAAATGCAATTCATGGGACACAGGGACAAAAGCCTAAACAGGATCACACTTTGCAAGCCATGGTAACCAAGAGCTTCAACTAAAGAAAAGCATCTAATTGCACAAAAATGCAAATGTATGGTCTTTTTGACTCTATGCCTATAATGATACCATGAATAATATCACCTAAAGCTTACTATTTCTTCCTCTGCTTGTAGATGTGTGTGTTTATACAGATGCATTTATAATCTACATCAAAGTATGAATTTGTGTGACAGTATGGCTAAATCACACAGCTCATTTCAGCTGGGCAACCCACTGGAAACTCACTATAACTGATAATCCCTTATAGATAACAGTGACTTTACTCTGACAAGATCAGTATACCAAATTATCACTACATACTGAGAGATTTTGGATCCAGGAATTCTTACCTGCTGCCTTATGGAAGCACCTAATGGTCCTTACTATCTCAGACAAGAATGGCTACTTTATTTATTTCTCTATAGCCGATAGTCCAGTTTCCTAAATCTGGTGGTATAGTAATTTTGGGCAAGTGTCCTCCCATAATTTCTCTCTACAAAGAATTTAAGATTGTGACCTTATTTAGAGTAATGATCTTACCAAATATAACTAGTTGAGAATGTCTTTATAAAAAGAAGAGAGCGCATACAGACATACACAGGAGAGGACGAGAAGACTGAGGCAGAGACAGGAGAGAGGCCAGAACTCCAAGGCCTTCTGGAAGACAGGAAGGGGTTGTGGTGTATCTTGCCTAGAGAATTTGGAGGGAGTGTGATCTTGATGACATCCTTGATGACATTGGACTTTGGCCTCCAGAATGGTGACAGAATACACTTCTGTTGTGTTACACTTCCAGGTTTGTGGTGATTTGTTACGATTGCCCTAGAAATCAGATTCATTGGGGCCTTTCAGGGTTCTGTAGTGACAGTCTTGCTCACAGTTGCTCCTGATTACATCAGACTCAGTTCCTGCTACCCTGTTCAATTTCCCTCAGTTGCCTTCTTCTCTCTGTGATCACGCTCTGCCAGCACACGCATGAACTAGGGTGGACTATCACAGCATCAGCTTCCGGAGCAGTCACTGAGCTGAGAGGTACATGATAAATAAACCCTGGCAGTGAGGGTCAGAAAACTCTTGGGGTGATGAGGAGGACACATCAATCTAGAAAGAATAAATAATGGGAACCTCTGTCTGCCCTCTCCTTGTGTCTCCTTTCTTCTTGGTTTTGTATCTCCCCAAAGCAGCCTTAACTTTTAACCGTTGCTAGAGGCTCTTTTAAGCACAACTTGGAAGAATGAGTAGAAACACAGAGCAAACTAATGTCTCTATGCCTCAGTATCTCCCTCTGTAGAATGGGAAAATTAAGTTTCAATCTCACACATTGTGAAAATTAAATAAGTCAAAGTAGATAAAATATTTGAAAAATTCCAGGAACATAAGTGATAAATACTGTTACTTTTACATGTTATAAAGAGATTTTAGTTTTGAAACCAAATTTTAATGAGAGTTCTCAGTAAATTCTCATCCATTAAGATAATCTGATAATTATGTAAATGCTATAATTACAGACTATGGAAAATAACAAAAGAGAATATGGGAAATTTATTAGTGTAAAAGTATCTAAGAAAGCGTATATGGTTTCACAAGATCTCTATTCATAAACTTGTTTTTTTAAAAAAATTGCTGATTACCATAAGAGAGATATTTTCCAAGCAGTATCAGGGATTGAACTACATTTCCTACCCCCGTTTTTGAGGGTGGGGAACAAGATCTCCATTGCCAAAGCTGGGCTCCAACTTGTAGTTCTTCAGTCTCAGCTGGAATTACAGGTGTGTACCACCATGCCCAGTTCTCCGTTGACATTTTGGTGAAGTCAAATGGGTAGTCAGTTTAATTCAGCGAGCAAATCTATCACCAGCAAGTGCTTTATGGATATATGGAAAGCTGTCATCCGCATGGTGGCATGCTGAACACCATGTTATGGTCTTTCTGTTCTTTTATCACATTTAATCATCAAGACAATCATCTGAGATGGGATATATACATTTTAGAATTAAGAAAAGTGTCACAGAAAAAATGAGATCATTTTCCAGGGTCACATAGCCAGTTAGTGGAGCACATGGGATTTGAACCTAAGAACTCTGACTTTAAAATCATCATCTCATCCCACCCTATCATGAAACTATATGCTTATTACGAAGATGTAGAAGTTCAGAAGTAGATACACATGCTTATTTCCCTATAGAAACAATCTATTTTCTCTCATTACATCAATATCCTACAGGTGAGACTGCAGAGCTCTGAAAAGAGGTGTGCTATATTCTGCCATTCCTCAGCCCACAGAGTCTTTCTCTCTCTCTCTCTCTCTCTCTCTCTCTCTCTCTCTCACACACACACACACACACACACAGACTGGCAGTAGGCCTATGACACATCATAAGGTGGTTTACAGGAAGTCCATGGTTTGTACCTGCAATATAAAATAAAATAAAGCACATCTTTGCAGACCAGAGACAGCAGTCCAGTGGGCGAGACTCCTTGCACACAGTGAACGTTCACAACCCTGCTCCCCCGGGAGGTCCAAGCCTTGCATAAACACTGTCATCCCAGCAGCAGAAGGTCCTAGCTCCCTGGCAGTGCACCTCCCAGGTTAGACCTCTGTTTGCCCTTCGACATAGGCATAATCTTCTCCTGGCTGAGAATGGAAATCTAGGATGTGTGTGGTGCTCTCCACAGGAAGGACAAGGCTTTCCTGAACAACAAGATCTGACATTTTCCATGGCTAATCAGAAAGGAACCAAGCACTGTAATGTTAGTAAATCCCTTAAAGCTCCCGGGATAAAGGACATTATATAAGCATTAATTATTACTGCAGTTGGAAAGAAGATCTAGTGCAGCAGGTATTTTGGGGGTTGGGGTGGGAGGCTTTGAACCAGGGTAGCTACAACGCCTGTACAGGCTTCCTCTCAGTGCAGACTTGCTTCTGTGCCTGGAGTCAACTTGCTGGCCACCTGTCAAAGTGATGAATAGGATTACAGACAAGAATATTTCCTCTGGAAAGTGTAGTCTTAAAATGCTTTCATGCTCATTAAAAGTGAGATGTAACATATTAAACCTCAAGTGTTAGGGAGAATCTAGAATCTACTATGAAATATAAAAGTACTCTAAGTGGCTTGGACACTAAAATGTTACTGATTTCTAAAGTGATTTTATTGGATTGTTTACAAATAATAGTTTTCCCACTTTAATTAGAGTTGTGTGAGCCCTATACCTGGATCAGGAAAAAAGTAATCTCTTTAATAGTGTGTATTTTTCTAATTCAGGGATATATTTGTTAAAGTAAAAACATTGATTAAAGCTTGCTGAGCATCTTGGATAAATCACAAAACCTTTCTAAGCTTCAGTTTCCTTGTTTGATCAACAAAAGGATTGAATTAGGCAAGAAGAACTTTCTAATGCTTAATGCTCACAAATTCTATATTTAAAATATATCCTTGAAAAATAAGTACTTTGTTAGAGTTGGCAAAGTTAACCTGAAACTTTGAAGTCACATTAAATTATTGGTTATAGAGAAGAATCAGTTACTGAGAAGGATGTGGAGCTGTCCTCTGAGGTCTACCCCTGATTCTTCTGTAGGGTTTATAATTCAGTACTTTCAGGTACCTAAAATACTATGATCATCCTTCCTTTGTGGTCTGTGTCCAGCTTCCCCTAGCACAGAACATGCTTCATGTCTTTCTTCTCCATCTCCCTGACTCACTTCAATTCACCTCCAGACTTCAGCTTGGATGACAGTCCCCCTAGCCTCCTTATCCCACCTTCCAGGAACATAGCACCCTTCCTGTGAGTCCTTGTTCCAAGTGTCCCTATTAGACCACTTCCTAAGCTTTACTGCATTCATGGCTTGTTTTCTAGAAGCTTCCTCTAAAGTGTAGGGTCCCTGGTGGTAGAAATGTTATGCTATTCACCCTTACAGCTGATTTGTAGCAGAGTATCTGGTTCCTAATAGATGCTTACTAGCCACTGTCGCTGTGGTAGAGAATGCTAGACTCTAAGCAATTTAGTACCTGCATGGTTAGGTAGCAACGTGTGACCTCTGAGAAACTCTGACATTCATGGCCATAAGTGGTTCTTCTGCGTGTTCACTGTAATTGAGAGCTGCTCTATAAATGGCAATGGCCAGATCAGCTGGCAGAGGTTTGGGCATCACGCTATGGCCAGCTAAGAAGCAGGCAGTTTTCACTTTTCTGGGATGGAGTAGGAAGTGAATTTAAGGGTTAATAGCATCAAAGTTGAGCCCAGCATAGTCACAAGGAATCATTCGTTGACTGCTTTTTAGCATTCTCTAATGGAGTACTCTAGGGCAACCTGTGTAGAGATCTGGACGCTTCATAAGAGATGCTAAAGGAGCGTTTGTTGTCCTATGGAAAGTCTAATACAGTGCTCCCCAGAACTCCACAAAAACTAAAACAGCCTCAGATCCAAACCCTGAGAACAGAGGCTCATCTGCAAATATTGACTCTAAATCCTTTAAAAGACTCCTTCACAGCAGGCCAGAAGTAATATCTGAATAGAATGTGTTGTCTTATTGCTAAGCTCTGAGAATATTAACCAATGTTTCATTTATCTCTTTTGCTTAATTGCTGTCTGATTTTAGCAAATCTTTATTCACTGAATCTTTATTCACTGAATATAACTTTTCAAATTTATAACATGTAGACAGCACTACTTATTTTGAGAGATCACAGGGAGAATGACTCTACTTCCATTTAATTCTTATGCCAGTTTGCAATCCAACTGCTAAATTCTAGCTGATTCTATGAAGACAATTTGGTGGAAAGGATCTAGGATTATTTTTTTCTTTTCCTTCTTTCTTTCCCTTCTCTTTGGGTCCTCGTTAGAGAAAGGAAGGAAGTGAAGAAATAGTTATATTTTAAAACCCAGGAAGTCTTTAAATTGGGTTTGTACGAGTCCTCTCCTGTAATGGATTACACAGGCAGGAAAGAAATCAGCTGGACTTTATGTCATTTCCTTATTCTTCGATAATATTTGATGTGTTAAGCAACTAAACTTAATCTGAGCCTCCTCAGTTGTAAAAATTAGGGCAACACTTCCCAGTTCTCAAGATTATTATGCAGGTTATAGGATGGCTGTGTCTGATGTGTGGTCTCATGTGGAGGCAGTACCAGCTGGGCAGCAGAGAGGTATCCTCTGCAGTTCTTCTGGGCTTCCACCATCCTGCCCTCTGTAATCTCCATTGCTCATCCAGTGAGACTGGAAAGCTCTCCACTTCCTGCCTGCTAGAACAGTTGGAAACAAACTCCAGTAAGCAGATGTGGTAGTGTGGGCAGAGGCGGATTCTGGACTCAGCCAGAACTGCCTTTGGCAGCAGGCATTGTTTGAACTCTAAGTCCATGCTCACCCAGTTGTAAGGCAGTGAGAATCACAGTGTCTAATGTGTAGATCTTTGTGAGTATGAAATGAGAGAATGCATATGAAAGTTCTAAGCTTGGTGGAAAGCAGTCAATAAATGATTGCTATGGACAACATTGGGCTCAAATGCACTCTTCTTTCTGGAGATTTTCCTGATGGTCCCAAATATAATTGCTCTCTGGGCTGTCATAACACATCATTGAGTGGCTTTTTTCAGCATGAAATTGTTTTGCTGCTATGTGTTAAAATTAGTAGCAAAGACTGTTTGCTTCAGCTATGAGTTCCTGAGAATCAATGGGAGTGCATAGAAAAGGCTCAAACTCTACTGTTGAGCTGAGTTGAAATGATGAATTACACAAAAACCACCTTTCACAAAACATGATAATAAGGAAGCAAGGTGTTCTGTCTCCCAAACAACACCTAAACCAGCAAGAAGCGAGCCATGTTTAACAGTCACCTTGACAGCCAGTAAATTGCCTGATAGTGAGAAGAAGAGACTGAATCAGCTAAGTAAAGATTCCATTTATAAGAGAAATCACCGAGAAAAAGATGCATGTGCTGGGATAAAATGACTGAATCAATTCCCAGAGTTAATAATATTAAACAAGTTTTTAGGGGAGCACTCCGATGGATGAATTTCCCAGGTTTGCCAGTGAAAGGAATTAAGATCACTCAACCACTGAAAATAGTTTTAACCTTTCAGATTCAACGTCATTTACCTTCACTCAGGCAAAACAGTTTATACACTGTGTATGCAAAATAAATATTCATTGCTGGATCACTCACACTAATTTTGATGGACTGCAATGTGTAGTTATGTATGCAGGCAATCACGCCGCTGACAGACTGCAGTGTAGGGAGAAGAGGATGATAAACCTTTGCAGATTTCCACTCACACTCCCTTTCCTCATCTCTGAAATTTCACCTAGTCTGTATTGTCCACAGCATTGATGTACAAATGCCTCCCTCCTCTTTGAGAGACCCAGGGAAAGAGAACTTGGGTTTCAGGTTCCAGATAAAGGGGCTGGGCACGGGAGTATTTTTCTAGGAAACAAAAGCCCAGCTCGCTGCAGCACCTGCCACAGGTCAGAGGCAAATTAGGATGACAGACTCAGAGATGCAAGGCTTCCCCTGCCCAGTTCCTACTCCTCAGTATCAAGGGTCCATTTATGGTGGTGACAACACAGACAAACAGATGTATCTGCTGCTTGCTGGGGAGACCCAGGGCATCATGGTGGTGTGGAGCTGGCTCTAATTCTTATGCTCTTGGCTGTCCTTGGATGTCTGGCAGCACTAAGCTGCACTCTCAGAAAATGGGGGGCAACTTGCCTCACCATTCAAGTTCAGGAGGAACCTACAGGTAGCTCCCCAGTTGCCAAAATGAGGTAGCTATTTTCTTAATATGGTGAAGAATTCAGGCAAATTTGAAAAGTTGATGAAAATGACAACACTTCTTTATAGAGAGAAGTATACACACTTGGCTTTCAGCACATATTTTGGGGGAATTTATGGACACCATGACCAGCCACGGGCCATGGGTCCCTGCCCTAAAGCATTTATCCCTAATAGTTTATGGCTATGAATTCATGTCAAGAGAGGCTAATATACAAGAGCACTGGCTTCTGCCCTCAAAGACACGAACTTTAAATTCAACATTCCAGAGGGCATCAGGTGAAAATAAAAGAAATATGATTTCCTAAATTTTAATTCACATGGATTATAAAATTTTTATCAAACAACTTCAAATTATTACCCTTATGCACCTTGCTATATATTTGTAAATAAAATTAATATTTCCTAGTAAATCAAACTTCCTACTTGCATTATGAATTCAAAGTAATTTCCCTAGGAGCAAAATCTTTTGATCTCAGATTGTGACTACAAACAACATAATATATTTTAATAAAAGCTAATGTTTACCTGTGAAACCTCCTTGGCATGATTTGGCTTAAGGACCCAGCCCGATATGGTCATTGTTTCAAGGAGTCAGGAAAACAAAGTTAAGGACTGATCACTAAACAGAAGCATTGTATTGACTGACACAATTACAAATTCTCTTTTTGAGTCTGCCTGGGCAGGCAGGGTGATTGTACACATGGGAGGCTAAGGCTAACAAACGAAGTGTGAGCACAACCTGGACCACTTAGTAGTTTATGGGGACTTTATATATATATATATATATATATATATATATATATATATATATATATATATTTCACATGGATTATATATATTTTATTATATATATAAAATAAAAAATAAAAAGAGAGAAAGAAGAGAAAAAGAAAGTCAACAGAGGAAGGTGTGGATGTAGCTCAGGACCTGAGTTAAGTACCACCACCACCACAAAAAAACCACTTGCCTAGTGAAATGAAGCAAGCCAACATGTCAACTAGCACAGGTGATCTCAAAAGAGGGGAAGGATGTCAAGACAATATCACAATCACAAAGTAATGAAAACCTCCACGTGGAGTGAGAAGCATTGGGTGCCTAAACACTTTCCAAATCCCCTACCATTTTTCTGTTTAAAATCTTTTAATCTTTCATTTCCATGGTTCCCTTTAGCAAGCCAGCATCTGGCTCATTGTTCTTCCTGGACAGTCTTCCCTTTCTTTCTCTCATCTTTTTTTTTTTGGGTGGGGAGTGTCACAGCAAGAAACAGATGTATCTTCCTGTTTCAGTACCTGAAATCTTATTAAGTGCAGTTCATTGGACCAAGGTATTGAGTCTCCAAAGGAACCCTTTTATACTGCAACTATTTCTGGGATGATTCACATTTCAACTTGATAACTCAATATAATGTGAAACAAAGCCTCCTGGCTCAGTGCCATGGGGTGGCAATGAGGAAACAAACCAAACATAACACAAGGGCAGACTAGTTTTCAGTTTGCATCTGGAAGGAGAGACCTTAAGCAACTAAGGACAGGTATTCAGGCTGATGGGCCTGAGACATGGGGAACAGGGGGTACTCTGGAACAAGAAAGGGGAAATTGCACAGGGCAAACTGTCTCCTTCAGTTTACCTCATATGATTTCAATCTTTTGACCAAAAATTACGTGCACCACACTAGCCTGAATGTGTCAGTTATTTTATTTTGAAAACTTTTGCACATGGTAGGCAGTAAAAATATTTGTGGAATGAATGAAATTATCACCAACACCCCTGAGCCATATGATAACTAAGTTTAAAATTCTTCTCATTAAATTGCAGTTCTAAAGCTGAGGCCCCTTGGAGCTGTGACTTTTATCAGTAACATAATGGCCACAGTATGGCCATCTGTCCCAAATATATGCTTTGGAATTTGCTCTCCATAATTCTGCATAATTTCTAGCTTTGAAACCATTGCGTTTTGTTGTCTTTGCTTGTCTTGTGGCTAGATTGATAATGTACCTATTGCACCAACTATATCAGTGACATTTGTGGATGATCTAACATTAACTCGCACCTCATCCTATGGCCATTCATTTGCATCAGGTGTCTATTAGCAATATTGTCATTTTACAGACTGACATCTTCAGAGCTTGTGGTCATTCGACTGGCAGGCAATGGCAGGTTTCTCACTTTTCCTATGTGCTCTGGAGCCCTGTGCCATGTGGCTTGTGTTCTACTGTAAAAGGGTGCTCAGTTAAGGATGCTCCCAAGAGAAAATAGCACACTATATTAGTTGCAAATTCAAGTAGAGCCAAAGACTCCTGAGAAAAATGGACCTCAAGGCTGTGGTCTCCGCCTGTCCTGGAACTCTAAAGTTCCTGCTTTTCGATAGCTGAGGACATAGAAGCCTTCTGCTCATCAGGCAGAACACCAGGAAAACTGGCAGGGGGAGGTGCTGCTGTGGCCTGTGCTCCCTGCAAAGCTGGGGTGACACAGGGAACCCTGAGGCCTGCCTGTGACCTTGAGAAGGACATTAATTCTCTACCACTGATCTCTAGTCTCTCTGGGCCTCTGCAAATCCAACCTGTGAGTTCCCTGGGGAGTAATTTCCCTCCAGCAGTTCCTGGACTCACTGCCTTATTCATCGTGGTTAGCCTGGTGGAAACCACCTTTCACCACAGGCAGTGATCCAGAACCGTCTCCTGTTCCTTCCCTGTAGAGCAATAAAGGTAAAGTTTGGCTTGTGCTGAGAACACCAAACCAGCCAGCGCTGCCCTGAGTCATGTGCCACCCTCAGGGCAGCAGCTGGACTTTCTGAATACTCTAGACAGGCAGGCCAAACATTAGAGTTAAGATCTTGCTAAGAGATAGAACTGTAATTTCCCAGCATTGGTTCAGGCACTGACATTGTAAACATGTATTCTCATTCAATTATCCTTACACTGCTGTGAAGATAATCAGAACATCCCTGACCTCCCGACTGGGGAGCCGTGGCTTAGCTAGCTGAATAATATACCTGAGCTCACCTAGACACTGTTGAGGCTGAGGTTTAAACTGCACTGTTGTCTGGCTGGGAAGCAGATCCCCTCCCCCTACCATGTTATCTCACGGCCTCACTCTCACATAGCTCTTGAGAGATGCGCACACAAAGGATACCAGTGCCTATTGCCAACGAGAGGCTTCTCTTTCCAGCTGAGGCTGTATCTGTGGCTCACTGAGAGCCAGAGTCAAGCTCCTGGACTCTCCATCACTTACCAATTTCCCGCCTCGAGTCAACCACAGTCAGTAAACCAGGACACGTGGTTTTGCATAGCATCCTTCACCTGAGGTTAAATTCACCCACAGCTGTGGCTCTGAATCCTGAAGTATGACTCACAGGCACATTGACGAGCCAGTTCCATCTCCCTGTCCTCCATCGTGGTCTTTAAGGCCATGCATCAGAGCCCCTAGGCATGGTGCAGTGCCTCCAGGCTGGGCTGGAGCCAGGGAGGCTGAGTGACCTTAGAAAAGTCAGGTCCTCTGAATCTCACTTTGTTAATAACTGTGGTATATGGTCTAGAGAGGTCTCTGCCTATGCCATGCCTTGGTCTTCCATTCTGTAGAATAAGATAATCTGCAACTCCTGATTGTCTTATCCATTCTAAAATTTCAGATTCCTATAAAATCTGCAGTTCCCTAGAGATGGACTACAGGAGACCCCAGTCACCCATTTAATCACATACAACTAATACATTACTGTAACATGGCTTTTCCCCCCAGAGCTTATTGGTTTTGGCAAGCATTATTAATTTTCTCATCTCCCCTTTTGGCATCATGCTGAGTCTTTATTTAATTCTTCCAGGAGAATTATGCCCTTTCCTGACTTTCATTAAATGTGTGATGAATTAGGATGTTGTTAGTTACCCAAAAACTAATCAGCTCAGTGGTGAGCCAGGTTTTCTGGCCATTTTATAATTCAGCCCAAATAATCTCATATATTTAATTAACAGCTGACTGAATTGACTTTGGTTCAGGGATTCATTTATAGTTGCTGGACACCCAAGTGGTTGTAGTTGCTTTGCACAAATGTATGATAGAATGAGCCTATGGGATAATAAAGTTAGAGCAGGGCCAGGGTGTCAGGATAGAATGCACATGGCCAAAGATGGAGGAAACGGTAGTAATAAACTTCCTATACACACTGATTTTGTTCGCCGATGCATGCTTGGGTCAGGAGACACTGTAACACAATTCTCAGGTCTGGCCATCTGAGTGGGAGTCTGCCTGCTCCCCAGTGGTTTGGACTGTTGGATGCGATGGCTCACAGCTGAGTGCTTTCCCAGACGTTGCCCTTGGTGGAAGAATGTTCCTCGCTCAACATTTTCTTCTTGCAGCCCAGTGACTGGTAAGATAGTAGTAAAAAAGTCTGGGCCTCTTGCCTCAATTTAGAACATTCTGAACTTAGCAGTGATTGCCAGAGGGCCACACCCAGCTCCAGAACTCTCTCCAGGACTGCTCAGTGAAGGCTTAGCTTTTGCTGTTGCTGTGGTCATCTCAGTGCACCATTAACTTCAGGTTTCCCAGGCATTGTCATTGATGGGGAGAGTCCTGCCTAAAGGCTTCCTTGAAGCCCCTGTTTACCCGTGTCCTTTACTTTCCCTGTGTACATCTGTCTGTGTTCATCCGAATGGACCTGTCTCCTGGCACTTCCCGGGGGTTAGACTGCTGCTGCTTCTTACCTGGTACCTGCAGGTCTGGTTTTAGGGGCGACTATGCATTACGTTTTAGGGTAACCCTTTATCTTTGATCTTCCCTCCTCCCCACACTGAGAGGCATCTAATAATCTGGCTCAAGGTTATTTCTGTCCATTTCCCTTAAGGGTAGAATTCTGGGGATCCTTTTTGTTATTGTTTATTTTGTTTTGTTTTGCTTTCTCGCTGACTTACTATGTCTTCATTTTGGACCATAGTGACAAGGTAAGCTGCCCTTCCACAAATGACTTTTGTGCCTTAGATGATGTTTCATGCTTTACCTGCAGCTGGTCTGTGCCTCCAAGGATGCTCTGTGAGGTTCCCAACTCTGCCTCTGGCCTCCTCATGGGCTCTAGATAAATGTCCGTGATAAAGAATCACTGGGTGAAAACTTCCCCATATCTTTGGCTCCTAGGAATCTTTGGCATCATTTCTCACTGCAGCCTGCCCTTGGGATTTAGAAACTTATTTCTAAAAGAAAACAAATAGCTTCTTTTTAACTCCCAAGGCAGGTGGCTGGTGGCTGCATGATCTTGTGCTCTGCCCCACCAGTGCTTGTTGCCATCTTTCCTAGGGAGGTCCCTCCTGCTCCTGCTCGGGCCAGTACCAGACTGGAGAACTGAGCCAGCCTGTCTCCCCAAAAGCCTTTCCCAGACCTCCTCCCATTGTGGAACAAGATTTGTTTAGCCCTCTTAGTGGAGAAACTTTGGAGCAATTTAAGAACAGATAAAATGCTATTCACTTTTAAAACCCAAGCCCATACATGTAGTAGCAAGATTTGGATTCACATGTTAAGTGGATGAAGCAAGAGGAGATTGCTTGCTTACTTAAACATTTGGCAGATAGAAAAGCTGAATTGTTAAGAGTTCCTATCTTTGCAGCTAAACACAACACAACACAACACAACACAACAAAACACCAAATCCTGGATTGGAATTTTGTGTTGTAACCTGGGACATATCACTCAGCCTCTTCAGACCTCAGTTTCCTCTACTATGGGACAGGAATATTTATGATAGCTACCTGGAAGGATTTGCATGAAAATTAAAATAATTTACTGTACATTAAGGTGCTGAGCACAGTACTCACACAATCACTAACTCTCCCAACGCCAACATGTTCTCATTCTGTATTAGACTTGGATACGTCCTGCGATTGTCCTTCATGGGTGGAAGACTGTCAGTTATTGAGCATAAAGGAGTAAATCACTTCTTGGTGGGGGCTGTGGGGACATAAAGCAAATTATACTGCCTTGAAACTGCTGGATTTTGTGCCTCTTTTCTTACCTTTTGGAATGTGGGACAGACATGTGCATAGATGGTATTGGTTGTAAAGGCCTGAAGGGGAAGTGTCTATCAACAATCCAGCGTTCTCTAACTTTGCCATTTCATCTCTAAGCATGGCTCCCAGGGTCACATGAGCTAAGCACCTTATGCAAAAGAAATACAGAGGGATGGTTCAAAAGTAAGGGGCAAGTATCAGAAGAATAAAAGAATGTAAAAACACACGGGGAGAGTAAAGAAAGGTTTCACGGACATGACTAATCAATCACTGCTTTCCTGGAAAGACCCTACAGAAACTCAGATGATAAATTTGTTAACACATGAACAATCACATCTGCTTGTAATAACAAAACAGCTTCCAAACCATTCTATCAATGCTGATTTAATATTCTTCTAAGGCAGACAGATGGACTGCTCTGCAGATAAAATAAGTAATAAATGTAGCCTATCTTATCATCAATAAGACACAAGGCTCCGTGCCACAGCAAATTTGCTAACAAGCTTGGAAAATTCTATCTCTAGGAGCCGTTGTGGTGTGAGGCACATGTGCCGTGAATCATGATTAAGGTGGCATTCTGGTCACTCAAGACACAGGTAATTGCAGTCACAGTTTGAAAGATGTAGCTGAGACTGTGTTTCTCACTTGAGTTAATCCTGAGTTATAAGGAATGACTAACACTTAGCAGAATGAAATTAAACTTCTGAATAAACTTGACAAGTTGGAGAAGTAATTAGTCATAAACTCATGACGTTGCAGACAACTAAGGCCACAGTTTATTTAGAGCAAACACCTTCACAAGTCCATGAATGGGGAAATGAAAGCCTAAACCATACACTAAGATAAGACTCATGCTCATTTGCAGGGAGTGACAGAACTCACATTCACGATGAGTTCAAGAATCAGTCTTAGAAGTCAGCTTGAATTGAATCCCAGGTCTTCCACTTCTGAGATGTGTTTTTTGGACACATCCAAATTTTTTGGACACCTCCAATTCAGCTCCTCTCTCACTTCCTCATCTTTCTTTTAAAAAAGATAATAATCTCTACCTTGTACCTTTGTTAGGGAAAGAACTTGGTAATTCTTCATAGTAGATAGCAGCTACTGTCAGTTGTCTATGCATCACGTTCCTCCTTCTTACTGGAAAACAGGTGAAGTTTTATAGTTGGCTCCATGACGTTTTCCTGGACGCTGATTCTCTTCCAAATCAGATATAAATCCTCCTCACTCCTGTGTACCACTTCTGGACTCTTCTCTCCATAGATGGCTTAATATGAGCAATAATGGGTGCTTCTATTTAAATTGGGGATGTTCTTACATCATTGCTTTAAAATACAAAGGCCCTGATATCAGACAATCAAAAAAGTCACTAACTGTAACTTTTCATTATTCATTTTTCTGCATCATTTGACCCGCTAATCATCTTTTCATTTTGTTATGGAACTTTCTCACTTGTTTTCCAGTTTTTTCCCTTCTACTCCATCTTCCATACTGTATGGGTAGCATGTAATTTCTGACTACAAATGTCAAGTCATGACCTTTGGTGTTTTCAAGAAGAAAGTGTAAATGTTACTGTCTACAAGGCCTTTTTAAGATCAAACTTTGTAGTTTTCACCCTGACAACAGCTTGGAGCCCCCAGAGTGATTTAAAATATAATAACACTCAGGACTCATGCCAGAGTTTTTTTTTTATCTTTAATTTAATTTAATTTAATTTAATTATTTAATTTAAGATATGAGCATTTTAGAAATCTCTCTAGGTGCCTCTCACATGTTCAGGGTTGAGAATTACTATACACTGCTCCACTCTTGCCTCGAGATGGACTGCCCAGAATCCCACAGTTGTACTTGCACTTCATTGAATGGGGGACTTTATGCCACATTTCTGTCTCCCATAGATGCTGGAAAGGCCTTTCTCCCATAGATGCTAAAGAGGCCTGTTTCCTCTTCACTCAGCCCCACCAAGCGCTCAAGTCCATCAACACCAGTGCAAGTGTCAGTGCCCCCTCCCGGAAGCTTCTTGGGCCCTGGCTACGTGCCTCCCCCAGATTTTCACACAGTGCCAGCTGCTCTCCTGTGGCACAGCCTTGATCCCAGCTCATGGTTCACCCATCCTTCCCTCAGTCACGTGAGTTCCCTTGTCTCACTTACTTTTGTTCTTCATCCTCTATGTCAAGGATACTTTCAGCTATGAATTTAGGTAAATGAAGAAAATGTCTGGGGCCTGGCTGAAGAAGCATAGTGCATGAGAAAGAACATCAACCTCAGTTTGAGTCCTTTATTCAACACTTACTAGCCAGGGAGGTGGCCCACAGACAGTGACCCGTGTCCTGTGCTCATGATCCTTAATTGTGGCCTTATTGACCTGTTTCTAATGAAGTGAGCACAGCAGAAGTGAGGATGTGTCAGTGGCAAGATTTAGTTGTAAAATGAAAGTGGCTCTGTGTTTAGGTCTTTCTCTCTCTCTCTCCCCCTCTCTTTCTCCTTCTCTCACTGTTATCATTTAGATTTAGAATATTCACCCCAAATTCCCATGTGTTCAGAGATGGGTCTTTTAGAAGGTGATTTGATCATGGAGCACCATCCCTAGTTCCTCCCTTTTCCCTCTGTTTCCAAGCCATCATTATGTGAACAGATTTCCTGCATCCAGGCCCTTCCACTGTGCCCTTCCTATCTTCAAACCAACCTAGTATGAGCTGAAATTCTGAGCCAAAATAAACTTCTCCTCCTTTAGGTTGTGGGTGTTTAGTGTCCAGAGAAAGGAAAGTGACTAAGACAGCCACTTTAAGGGAAGCCAGCCACCATGTTGTGGGCAACCCAGTGGGAAACTGGGAGAGGCCTCTGTGCCACAGCCGGGAAGGAGCTGGGCCCCCAGTCTGATAGCTGGAGTGGCAGAGATTCTGGGATCACTGAGAGTACACTTGGAAACGGGCCTGTCCCAGTAGCCTGGCTGCAACCTCACAAGGGACCTGAGCCAGAGGCAACCCACTGAGCAGTGTCCTGATTCTTGACTTACAGAAGTTGTGAGATAACAAATGTTTGTTGTTTTAAACTGTTAAGTTTTGGGGAAGTTTGTTACACTACAAAGGAAAATAAATACACTGGCTGTATAGCCTTAAGCAGTGATTTAATTTGCTGCACACTCATATCTTCAACTGAGTTTCTTCATCTGCAAAAATGGGGATAATAATCTCATGCTTGGAAAGGTGTTGATGAGATTCAGTGATATGACATAAGTAAAAACAACTTGTGCAGCATAAAGCGCTGTACTGCATCTCTAGAAATATCATAATTGGAATAGAGGCCTTTTCATTCTTAATTATTAGTACCAAGTATAAGATCCCAGAATTAACAAGCTAGAGGTATACAAACAACTTTATTATATTCAGTAGGGTGATTCTACAGTGCCCAGTTGTGCACGTTCCCAATTTAACGTTAAATTCAATGCATATTTCTCTTTAATAGCTATCCACTGATAACGAATACTGTAGTAAAAATCACAGTATCTTCTATTTAGGTTAAGCCTAAGTGATTTTTTTTTCTCAAAATGTTCAAAACAGAAGCATAGAAGATGGAGCCTTTATTCAAAGTCTCAGTAGCTACGCTTCTTGGACTCTGGGCTGCAAAATGGGTAGGGCCACGGTGGTCAGCGGTAAACAGCGAGTCTCTCTCACATCCTATGTTGGGTAACTCTTGAGGACGCGAAGAGCTGAGTGTGGACCCGGTTTCCATGGAGCTCACCCTCTAACAGGGTTGCTAGAACATGTGCTCTGGAAGCAAGAAGTGTTTTAAAGATAAATATATCTCAGTCTTTAAAAGTGGAGGAGATATGTAGTAAGAACAAACTCCAAGAATTGATTTGTATTCATTCTTCTCCATAACACAGTGTTGCTAACAAGAATACGGAAAGGCGTGGTATTTATATAGAGCTCATGTAGATTCACAGTGGTTGTCATCTCTTTATCACCTCGCAGAATTTTCTTTTTAAAATCAATCATTCCTGTGAAAATTATGTTTGCTCCCTATTATTTGCAAAATCTTATGTTTCACATTGTGGAGCAAAAATGTATAAGAAAAGTTTCTGTTCCAAATTAATGAGTATAATATATAATACAAAATAATAATAGCAGCCACAGTAACAAAACAAGCTACTGAGTTCTAGGCATCCTATTAAGAGTTCTGACAAATTGCTTTATCATATTGCCACAAAAACTTTGAGACAATGATAAAAAATATTTTCTTTAAAGATCTGACTGAAGTTCAGGTAGATGTGGCAAATTCACCAAGATTATGAAAGTAAAAGTGCCATAGCCAGGACTAGAGAGCCCCATGTGTCCTCTGTCTTGCTGAATCTCTCACTGTGTCTCACCACCTCTGCACTTGTCTTTTTGGTTATCAATAGCGGCAAGTAATATTTGTAAAGCATTTTTACAAAACACCTTCATGCATTATCTTGTTGATTTTCACAACAGACCTCTGAAATTGGAACGATTCCTGTTTATACATAAGAAAATGAAGGCTTCAGTAGCTTAAGTGCTTGACCAAGATCAATGGGCAGATAATTCAAGGTAGAGCTGAGACTCACTATGAGGACCAGCACACAGGAGTGGGATAATTTAGGGTGAATCCATCCAATATCAAAGGAACGCTGCCAGATATCACACAGGAGCAAAAGGAGCACTGAGGGATGAAATGGTCATTGGAGGAGTTCTGTCTTTCAGAAAGAAATAGCCTCAAATGACTAATAGTAAAAGCCAGGTTCAGTGGCACTTAACCTGGACTCTCAGCACTCTGGAAGGCTGAGGCAGGAGGATTCAAGTCTAAGCCTATCCTGGGCAACTTAGTGAGACCCTGTCTCAAAATAAAGAACAAAAATTACTGGGTATGTAGCTTAGTGGAAAGGTTCTGGGTTCAATTCAAGTACTGATAACAAAGAAAAAAGTCTTGGGCTATACATGGACCCCTATCTTTTCTATGATGAGCAAGTAAAGCCAGCCAGTTAAGGAAGGTGTGTTTTGTTCAAGGCGGGAAGACCTGAGTTCTTTTCCTAGCTTCCTGTGAACTCATCCATGGTCGTGGCCATGGTCCTTGACCTCTCAGAGCTGCTAAAAACACTCAACTTATCCAGCCTCAAAGTGGCGAGACCTGAATGGATACAGCGCAGAAGTCATTTCAAAGTGGTAAAGAACTTTACAAATATCAAGCCTTAGTCTAATTTTAGCTAAGATGAACTCAAGGCCTCGAGTCTCGGATAATTGGTCCAGGGTGAGGTAGGACAACTCGATTGTGCCGGTACCAAACTCCTGAATGACCTGCTATGGTTGAAGGGCCCTGGGCCTTAATCAATATTTGGAGAGTTCCTAGTTGCTGAGCTCTTTGTCTATGGGGACACACTGATTTCTGTGATATTGAAGAAAACCTGCCTGCAAATCCCTGAGTTGTTTGAACAAGGTGTCTCGTGCTGTAGTTTGAATATGTCCTCGAGTGTCAGTGTGTTGGAAACTTAATGCCAAATGAAAGAGTGTTGAGAGGCAGGGTCTTAAGAGTACTGAGAGGGCCATTCATGGACTGCAAGGGGAGAGAATAAGACCTCACCAAGAAGCAAGCCACCCTGCAAACCAGCACCATGTGTGGGCCACCGCTGGCAGAGGGACAGCCAGATTCCAGCCCCTTCCAGAGCATGGGCTGGCAAACAAGAAGAACCAATCCCCCCCCCACCCCCATAAGCAAATGGCCGATCCAGAGAAACACAGGCTGTGATGATAGCTACCGAGGTGAAATGCCTACGATGTTTTGGCGTTTCACTGACCTTGCAGGTCTAGGGCCAGTGGTCTGATCATCTGTTCAAAGGATAGTGGTACATGGTGTTGTATGGTGGGGGGAATCTCCTCTTGAGAGTGATGGCGGTTATTGATTTCCTATTGTCTCATTTGGGAGTCCTGTATAGTTTTCATTGTTTTGTTGGGCTTTATTCTCTTCTGTTTTGTTTGATTTTGTTATATCCAATGGCATGAGCAGCTATTTCAAAGATAGCAAGACATATTATGGTAGCCATTTTGGATTCACTATTGTGTTGTTTTGCAGCCCTTTATTGAATTCTTTGTTTTTCTTTTATTGTTTTTATTCTATTCTCTTCTGTTAGATTTTTACTGATGGTATCTGTAGCTATTTTGAAAACAACATGAGGCATTGTGGTAACTACTGTTGATTTTGTAATGTTTTGAAGTCCTATATCACTTACACTGGTTTGTTTTGATTGGTTTTATTCTGTTTTATTTTCCTTGGTTTTATCCTTTTTAAAATAAAAAAAATTTAAAAAATTTTTTAAAGAGGGTACTTTGAGCCTCATGAATGGGCTAATGCTAGCCCATTTAGTCACAGCAGTGATAAAGTATGAATTCAGTCCCCTCATCATGCAATTTCCTCACCCATGCTACAATGCAGCAAGAAGGTCCTCTCTAGATGCCCAGCTGTGGCCACTTGATCTTGGCATTCTCAGCCTCTGGAGTCATGAGCTGCATCCGTTTCTACTCATTCTAACTGAGCCAGCCTGTGGAATTCTACTGTCACAGCTCAAAACAGACAGAGACAGATGGAAAGGAATTTCTCGGGGATGGCCTCAGGTCTAGGACCCACTCACTTAACTCGTAAGAATGACAATCTCCATTCTCAGTGGAGTCTTCAGGTAGATTTAGAAAGATGAGAAAGAATGAAAGCTCACAGCACATGGGTGCTGCCAGCCTTACCTGGACGGTGGCATGGAATCAGCCTGCACTTCCTTCGCAGAGGATGGGAGAGCAGGCCCATGTGCTGACAAGACCTGCCAGAGTGTCTTCAGTCAACATGTTGTTGATGCTGTCCATGGTCTCTGTCACCCAGGCTGCTCCCCTAGAACTGCACCACCCATTCAAGCAAGGCAGGAGAGGAAGGGGATTTGCCAGGGCCTCTCCAGTTTACCAAGCACTATTTACTCTCCTCAGTGGGTGTGTGAGCCACAGCTTGGATTTTCATTCTTTCTGGTCCTACTTTTGAGGTCATACCTGCCTAATACAAACCAGTTCATAATATTGAGGGTTGTTTTTGATTTGGTACTGGGGTTTGAACTCAGTGCCTTCACATGGAGCTACATGCCCAGGCTTTTTTTCCTTTTTCCTATTTATTTAGTTAGTTATTCATTCATTCATTCATTCATTCATTTATGAGACAACATCTGACAAAATTGCTAAGTTGCCCAGACTGGCCTTCAAATTGTGATCCTCTGGCCTCAGCCTCCCAGAAGTAGTATTAAGTTAGTACTAAGTTAAGAATTAGTTCCTTTTTGAGGAAGACTTTTTTGCCAATCTGCTACATAAACTACATTTGCTATCTTCAGAGAAGATTTCCAGGCCGATACTCAGATGTCATAAGGCTCTACATGGACCCTTGTAGATCCGGCCTTCTTCCTCTTCTATGGTGCCCTAACTGCTCCTCTTTTGGGCAAGGGAGAGCCCCTCTCTGAGGCTGTTTTTCTTTGTGAAATGATCTACATAGCAGTTTTATTAAAATTATGAAATGAGGTTTTATTTATAGGCAGCCTTTAGCAGTAGAGAAACTTAAAGTGGTAGTTTTTTTTATTGTTTGTAAGAAAAATAGAACTCTCAGCCTATCGGAAGCCTGTTGACTTGAGATTGCAGGGACAGCCAATACCCTTTATCACTTCACGCAGTGCCTGCTTCTTTGCACTGTAGTTGGTTTCTCCATCGTTTATAAAAGAACACACCTTCAGGTTTTTCAGAAGTGAAGTGCTTGTGGGGAGAACTCTGCTCAGCTCATCTTCATACCCAGTTGGAAGTGGCACAAGATCTAAAACAGGTAATGCTGATCTCTTATTTTTGAGACATTATTAGGCATCTGCGCACCCTGGGTCCAGGTTAGTACAGGACATTGAACCTCTTTTCCTCTTGTACTTGCAAATGCTGTACGGGTAGTCAGAATAGTGTTCAGCTCCTCCTTAAGTTTTGGGGCATCCAAATCACTCTTTGGATGCTCGCCTGGAGTCGAGCTCTGACTTCAAGCTCTCTGGATGACAGCCATGATAAAGACGTGCGACTGCCAGCATGTTGAGCAGAAACATGGAAAATGCTGCTCATGCAAGAACACAATCAAGCGTTTCTAGGATACCCCAGCAGGGAATCTTTGTCACCCTCTTCCTAGCAAAGAGAAACTATGCCCTCCCCTCCCCACTTGGCTAAATATCATCAGGATTGCAAAATTGGAAACAGCTTCAAGAGGTTGAAGAGGTTGAAAATCGCAGAGAATGGATTTAAGAGCAGGGTCTTACTTTGCATATTCTATTCTATGAGGTTCATCTTTATGCATGTACTTCAGAAAAACTTCTACAGATGCAAGTGTGCCCTCTTGGCCTGTTCTATTTTGTGTAGGTATTTTTTTTAACTTTTTCAATTTTAGATGCAGAGATTTCAGTTCAGCCATTCTCTTATTTCAATTCATAGTACCCTCCTCTTGTGTGATCTTGTAGCAGCTCATTCTTGTCTTATTTTAGGTTTTCTCTGCATTTCCCATTTCCCATTACCATACCCTAGCATTTAGGAAGTACTTCTTCTAAGATGTTTAATATGTTTTTATATGTATGCATCCATAAGAAGTAATGGCTGTCTATGTATGTGCTTTCTAGCATGAATAATATAATGGTGTCTTATTCTATTTCTTGTTTTTCTTCAACACTATCTCCAGATGTACACCCTCTAGTTTACCACATCCAACAGCTGAATGTTATTCCATCTGCTGGCCAACAACTTCTTGTGCTACAAGTAAGGCTGTTGCGTTCATTTTTCTCTGCAGTGCCTCATGGGCTGTTGAGAATCTCTCGGGCAGGTTTCCACAAAAGAGACTTCTATACTGTAGGGTGTGGAGACACCATTCACTAAAACTGCCAGTTGACCTTTCAGGAAGATGGTACCCATGCACATTCCTTCCATGCACATTTGGTCTCCTGCTTCCTTCAACTTGTTGGAAATGTGGAGTTATCTTTTTTCATTTTTCCCAGATGAAGAAGTACTAAATAGTGTGTTATGGCTGTCTGAATTTTTGTGGGTCTTATTATGGCAAGGTTGCAAATCTCTTTAACTTTGGTCATTCAGGTTTCTCCTTTTCACACTGTCTGTGTTCATTGACCATTTTCTATTTTTCTCCAATGATTATTAGGAAGTTTTTAATAATAAGTATTAATCTTATTGGTTTTAAGCTTTGCTAACATCTCCTCCTAGCTTGTTCACATCTCCTAGCACTATTTATGCCTTTGTTGAACAAATATCTTTAATGTTTGTATAGTAAGATCTGCCATTTTTTGTTTTTTACTGTTTGTGCTTATAGTGTCTTACTTAAAAATGTTTTTCACCTGAAGGTCACATTATGTTTACATATAGGTCCATAAACTATTTGAAGTCTGTGTGACATAAAGTTGGAGTCTAAAAGTTTATTTCTCAGTATACTGAGGCAGCTTCCCAACCACCTCTTAAGCATTCCCACCTCCATCATATATTGAGTTTCCTTACATGATGTTTTGTTCTGAACATTTTTGTCTCTTACATTTTCATTAATATGGTTCCATGCTGCTATGTACTGTTGTTCAGTGGGGATGATTTCCTTTTCTGCTCTGTATGTGTGTACATGTGTGTGTGTACTCGTGTAAATGATTTAACTATTTTAGAACATTAAATCTTCCATATTCACTTTGGAATCAGCTTGGCAAGTTTCTCAAAAGCTTCTGCTCATGTTCATATTGGAACACGATAAACATAGATTAAGAATAACAATTTATAATAGCAAGTAATTGCATTCATTATTAAGTCTTTGTCTAGTTTCTTGAACAAAGTTTTAACACTTATCCATAAAATTTTGTGTATTCCTTATTTTGATTCCTAGAAACCTTAGAGGTTTTTTTTAAATATTATGTAAAGCATTTCATTTGTGTTATTATTAATGCTGATAGTGTAAATCTATTTTGTATCTGGCAACCTTGCTGAACTCTTCTGGCCTGTTATTCTGGGGGGATGGAATATATATATATATCCTGCTTTACTTTAGATAATACACTAAAACCAAAGGTGCATGCCTGCTCCATATATTCTTCATTACTAAACTCCCTTGCATTTTCTCTGTCTTGACAGATAACTTATCAGAAATGCTGGTGATCACTTCTTAGCACATACTAGGCCAGACACAAGCCTAAGCACTTACTCATACTGTCTCACTTGATCCTAAGAGCAATCTTACTTGATTTTATCATTATCACATTTTACGAATTGAAAAACACAGCCTAAGAAGTAAGTTGTCTCAAGTCACAGATACCTAAGTACTGAGACAAGATTAGATTCTTCATCTCTAAAGCCCAGGCCCTTGACATAGTGCTGTCCAAGGTGTGGGCTATAGCCTGCTCACCAAAAGCTGGGGAAGGGCTTGTTATTCATGAAAACACATATTCTGTGAAAAATATGACAGTTTTTATAATTGTACTTAAGTTATGATTCTTCTGATTACATTTATATACTCCTAATTTAATCCAATATCTAACAGAAATATATAAGCATTACATTTAAGCTAATTTGGGTAATAAAAAACAGATTGTGTCTTGGATTTTTGGCTAAAATAAACTGCAGTACCTGTTTCTTCATTTAATATTTAATATGTCCACTATTTGAGGACAAAAATAAGTTAAAAGTGATCTCTAACACTGTGAAATTAATAGTTGATATTTTGTATGTCTTTTTCATTTACTTTTCTGATAACTGTATTTTATGTTATAACTTGTATCTGGATGTCCCCTTAAAGCCTCATATACTCACAGGTGGGGCTTTTCAGAGTTGACTTGATCTAGGGTATGAAATACTAAGGGTGCATGGTACTAAATTGGTCAATGTATTGGTTTAGCATAGTTTTGGGTGTGGATAATGAGAAGGCCCATCCTGGGTGTGGGTAGCATCACCCAAATGGCTTGAAGCCTAGATGGGATAAAGGGGAAAGGGAGGCTGCTGCTTTGCTCTGTGCTTCCTGCCTGCCTTGCCATGGACTGTTTCTCCTCTGTGGTGCCCCTGTGCCATGCCACTCTGCCTTGGAACCAGCCAACTATGGATTGAAATCTCTACAAATTGTAAGCCAAAATAAACCTTCCCACCTTTCCCTTGTGACTGTTGTCTCAGCAGTGAGAGAAAAAACTAAGACATTGTATTTTATTAAAGTACAGTATTAACTGATGAAATTTTAAATCAAAAATAAAAGGATCTCTTCACCAGTAATAGTTTGAAAGGCACTGATTGAGACTATGTACTTCTTTGTTATAAAGATATCTCTTGCTTAAAGAAGCTAAATGGTATAAGAAAAGTTATGAACAGGTATGTATAAAGGTGCCTATTTGAAATTGATTCAATTAAATGGTTTATGTTTCTGAGATGCTACGAGTGGACAAGAGACGTCTTGAGCACAAAGGAACACCTATGAACTGTTCTTTACAACATGCCACCCAGCCCTCTCTGCCACTTTAATCCTCAACATCCCACATCTCCAAAAGAAAACCATCTCCTGCTAGCCCTGGAGATCAACCAAGCCCCAAACTCTGAGATAGAAAAAGAGTATTCTACCAAAGTATAACAAGTCTTTAGATTCAACGTTTCACTATCGGGAAAAAGAAAATATTGAGCTTCGCTGTAACAGAATCCATAGGTTAATTAAGAGGTTATTGACAATGTGTACAACATTTGTCTAACTTAGAACACTAAAGTGCAGTATGTGAACACACAGTGAAGTTCTGTAATCCTATCACTCCAGGAAGGTGAGGCAGGAAGATGGAAAGTTTGAGTCCAACCTGGGAAACTTAGTGACTTAACAAGACCCTATCTCAAAATTAAAATAGAAAAGAAAAGAAATTAAAAAGTACTGGTGGTATTGCTCAGTGCAAAGGCCTTAAGTTCGATCTCCAATATAAAACAAACAAGCAAACAAAAAACCTGCAATCAAACAAAAAACATGGTAAAAACTGTATTGGATAATTCTATGACCAGTCAATCAAAATTATGGATCAATTTAATCAATTTACAATTAAAAAATAATGATCTGACAATATTTCTTGAGTATGTAATATTACTGTGTTTCAAACACACTTATTTGTTAATAGAAGTAAAGTAACTTTTTAAATTTGAATTTTAACATTCTGGTATGTTGCACAGATTTTTAGCTCTATTTAGCTAATGAGAAAAAAATGAGAGAAAATCCAAAAATTTAACAATAGGATAATTTTTAGTAAGTCATGTTTATAAATACAATGAAATACTTACAGCATATTCTTTTAAAAATAACAAGCAGACTATATCAACACATAATAATGGTTCTAAAAAAATATTGGGTATAAATCACAAAAAAATAAAAATTGAGCACATGCACAATTTAATTTCTTCTTTAATTTCCTCTGTGACCCACTGATTGCTCAAGAGTGTATTACTCATGTGTTTGTGAAGTTTTTGCAGTTGCTTTTATCGTTAATTTCTAGTTTCACGGCACTAAATTTGAGCACATGCACAATTTACAGGGACATGAATGTACATTTGTGTGCTAAGAAAGAATTCAAATGTAGTCAGGTGGCATTCAATGGTTTTTAAAAGATCTATAAATACATGGTTAAAATATTGAAAAATATATTTTTTACATTATGATTTTAAGAAAATCACATCAGTGTATAGGTAGTTCATGAAAATTTAGGAACTTATACAAATCTCAGGTAGTGGTAATAAGTAGTGTGGAAAAATTAAGGAAAGCGGATGATTCATGGGGCAGCACTCTACAAACCAATGTTGGGCAAGTCCCACCTGCTCCCTGCTTTTGAAAGTAAAGGCCTGTGAGAGAGAAGCCTGCTTATATTTTCGTTGTCTCTGACCACTTGCAGGGTACAGTGCAGACATCAGTAGTTGCAAAAGAGACCATTTCTGCCCCCAAACCTAAAACACTTACTATGAAGCCTTCACAGAAGCAGTGTTGTAGATTAGAGGTGAAATTAAGCACCCAGGATTCACATGTCTTTGTCCTGAATGGGGAGGGTTTGAGAGGTGGCAGAACATTTAAGAGGGTGGTTTAAGGCTAGGTACTTAGGTACCTGGGGACTCAACCCTCAGAGGGGATTATGCTGGTCTAGAGCATGAGTTCCTTCTGATATGAGTGAGTTGTACCAGGACGTGGTAGTACACTGCTGTAATGCCAGCACTGAGGGAGGCCGAGGCAGGGGAGTTGAAGAGACCTGTCTAAACAACTAAAACAGACTCTGTCTCAAGATAAAATAAATAAATCAAAAGGACTGGCAGTGTAGCTCAGAGATAGAGAACTCCTGGGTTCCATCCCCAGTACTGCGTGTGTGGGGTGCTGGGGAGTGAGTCGTTAGCAAGTACAATTATTTCCTCTCTGGCTTTCTGCCTTGTCATGTGACCTCTCCTTCTTGCACACACTCCTGCCATATGTCACTCACCATGTTATGTCCCTCACCAAAGACCAAATAGATGGTCCCATCTGATCTTCCACTTTCAACCTCCAAAACTGTGAGCTCAATAAACCTCTTTTCTTTAAAAAGACCCAGCCTCAGATGTTGTGTTACAGCATTAGCAAAGGGACAACTTCTAACCTAAACAATAGCTTAAGGAGTCATGAGTAAGAATCTATTCTCATCTGTGGGATTTCCACTTCACCAGCAAACATGCAGGAAAAACTCCAAACAACTCCAAATTATTGAGGTCTAAGTATGCAACTTATTGGTTCTATGCTCAAGAATATTTGGCAAACAACCAAGGCATTATTTTCAAAGTTGAGAAATTTTAGAGTAGAGGTTCTGATTTCTAAGCAGAATAGTCATCCCAGGAACTCCAGAGCTATTCAACCTGAATGTGGAAAGAAGTGAACAAATATCACTTACATCACAGCCTGGCTCATCAAGTTGTGTCCTTCTAAGCTCCCATAGGGGCTTTTTCATTTGCAAGGCTATCAGGTAGGCAGCCATTTGTCCCTTCCTGCTTTTATGGCAGCATCAAATAAAAAAAAAGAAAAGCTTGATCTGTGAATTTCTTGAAGATATCAGAACATCAATGAGTCTCAGGGGTAACTGGGGAGCAGTCAGCAAGGAACATACAGATTCCATCCTGTATATCACTGAGCACCTTGACCTAATGGTAGACTTCCTGCTCCTTCTGTTGTGCAGTCCAAATTTCCCCACCCCATCCAGCTCATTCCCCTGGAAAGATTACTTTCTCTCTTGGGTTGCAGCAAATTACCTATTCCACAATGCATTTTATATTTAGTATGCTGGAATAGGCCATCAAAAACTTCACACCTGACTGCCTCTTTGTTCCCCAGTTAGAAAATGTGTCCCCTGCTTCCAGAACAAGAGTGAAGTCTGTTTTGAGGTCACCTTTGTGGATAAAATTCTAATCTTTTGTGAGAGAAATAAAATTAATCAGTTCAGTACCTGTAGAGGAAAATTAGTTTTTTTAGTAGTTTCTAGAGTGAAGTGAAAGACATTTTGTGAACTTGTCGTTTTCTCTTATTACTCTTTCAACAGATTCCAGGTCAAACCATATTTATATAAAGAAGCCTAGTAGATTTATATATATTGCCTTCTCTCTGTACTCTAGAATATGAAAAGATTATATGCTTACATCAACTATCACTGGTAATTTTCTCAGAAAGTATAACATAAAAAAAAGGCAGAGATCTTCACAGCATGCTGGTGGGTAGGGCCATAGAGACTGTTATGTCAGTGATCGTTTTTCCCCTTTCTGTGCTGTCTTTTACTTATTCCCCTCATTTGTGAATTTGTTTCTCAAGTAATCATTTAGAGTGATCACGTAAAGTTTCTTGAGATTGCAGATTATTTTCTTCAGGAAGGGAATGTTCTTAAACATCTGTCAGATCTCACCGCCTAAGACTTGTAACTCCATTCCCCTTTCAGTACCCTTCTTGCCTAGGGGCTCAAAACAGGTGTTCTAGGGCCCTGGTGGTGACCACAGTGCCAGGTAAAGTTTTCCCTGACCTGAGCGGGCATCTCTGACTCCACAAACATCTCGGGTAACAAGTGCAAACCAAGGAAATTCAGCCAGCTGGTGGTGAGATCAGGACACTGTCTTCCTTTTTCTGCCCAGGATGATTGACGAGCAATAGAGAGTCTGTGAGAGCTGTCAACAAACAGGCTTACCAGGTCCCCATTGCTGAGAGAGCTGGTGAGGGACAGCTGGAGGAGAGGGCTGCAGGGCAACCATACACTGGGACAGGTAAGAAGAGTGTGAGTTGAGCTTGGATTCAACCTGCAATGAGTTTTACATTCTTCTTAAGCTTTGCCATACTCATAAGCTGGCAGTTCCTTCTCAGTGCCACCCTCATCCTTGTGACAGAACTTTCTCATCTTCTGCCTGCAAAAAACACCTGATCTACAGTAACTTCCTCCCTCCCTCCCTCCCTCTCTCTCTCTCTCTTTCTCTCTCTCTCTCTGTATGTCTGTCTGTATCTATCTGTCTCTGGCTCTCTGTGTCTGTCTTTGACTCCCTCTGTCTCTGTCTCTCCATTTCTCATCTTACTTATCTCTGTTTCTGAGAAAAGAATTTGTGCTATTGTTTTGTGATTAGCAGTCAATGAATTAGTTGACTTTCTCAAACAAAACGCTTGCATATTTAAGGAAATGATCAATGGTATGAACAGATAACTTGTAGATGGGGGGAAAACATTTGCAAAATGGACTAATATCCAGAATAAATAAAGAACTCAAACAACAGAAAAACACAAATAAATCAATTGAACAACAGGGAATTGATCTGAATAGACTTTTCTCAAGTGAAGACATATGAATGTCTGATGAGTACCTGAAATGCTCAACATCACCACTCATCAGAGAAATACAAATCAAAGCCAGGTAAGATATCATCTTACCCCAGTTATAATGGCTACTACAAAAAAGACAATAACAAATGCTAGCAAGGATGTAGAGAAAGGGGAATTCTTATATACTATTGGCTGAAATATAAATTAATATAGTCAATATAAAAACAGTGTGGAAGTTTTTCCAAAATCTGAAAATAGAACTAACTACCACATGATCCTGCTATCCCACTACTACATAGGTATTAAAGGGAAATGAATTAATATGTAAAAGATGTATCTGTACTCCATGTTTATTGTAGCACTATTCAAAATAGACAAGATGTGGAATAAATGAAGGTGTGCACTGGTTGATGAAGATGATATAATTACATAATGGCTTATTATTCAGTCTTAAAAGAGCTAAATCTTGTCTTTTGTGGCAGTATAGACATTTAGAGCATCATGTTAAGAGAAATAAGCCAAGCATAGAAAGACAAATATTGCATGTCTTCATTCATTCATAAAAGCTAATAGTAATCACTAGAGAATAGGAAGCATGGAATGGGCAGATGAAGAAAGTTTAGCTAGAGATCCACCTCTGCCTGCCAGGCACTGCCATCAGAACACTTGCTCCCTGTGGAAGAGAACCAGACAGATCCACTTTCACCTGCCAGCCACCATCATCAGTAGGCTTTTTTTCTCTGGGTAGCCAGGGGGAGTAGGTACATGTAGCTCTGTAAGTCCTGTGCACCCAGAGGCCAACATTTGAGGCCCTTATATCCTTTGGGCAGCCATCACCCTCTGGGAGAATCAGACAAACACACCCCTTTGTGCCTGCCACCACCAGGGGAGTCCCAGTGTAGACATGGAGGCTGAGAGAAACAACCCACCCACCAGACACCCCCGGGCATCAGGGAAGCCCTAGTGTAGCTGCACAGGTCTGGAGAAGCCTACCCCATACCCTGATACCTCCCTGTAAAACTGAGTCCAGAGGAACCCAGGTGCCTGGCCCATTCTCCTATACCCCAGAGAGGCAGACAACATGATAAGTGCCTGGGACTTCACAGCCAGCTAGTTGGAAGGAACCCAAGAGAATGTCAAGACAAAGGAGCAAAAGGCAATCTCAGAAATCCAGCCCCCAGCCCACACAGAAAGAGTCTGAGAGATACAGTCATGGAAGAAAATGAAAGTCACACACCTGAAATCTCCAAGAGACTAGCAACTGAAGTAAAGAAATAATTTCATGAGATTATAAAAGTAATCAAATCATGTAAAACTACCCTGTAAAATTATCTTCCAAAATTAATGGCAAAATAAGATACTTGTATGATAAAGAACAACTGAAAGAATCCATGACCCCCAAACCAACCCTACAGAGATTGCTGAAACATATTCCAGAGAGAGATAAAAGTAACCATGGTTCCAGGAACAGAGCAGAGGAGGATAACTAAACGGGACAGGCAATAGAATGAAGGGGACAAGTGGAGAGCCAACAGCAGGAGGATAGCATGGCAGTCACAAACCAATGTACGCTGGCTGTAACCATTAATGTAAATAGCCTCAATTGACCAATAAAAAGAAACGGGAGAGTGGATCAAGAAACAAGATCCATCACTATACTGTAAACAAGAAACACATGTAACTCAAAATGAAATTCATAGCCTGAAAGTCAAAGGAGAGAAAACAATTGTTCCTTATGACTGGAGATCAGAACAAAGCAAGAGTAACTTATCGATCAACCACAGAATGGATAAGAAAATATGATACCTTCATATTTCATATTTCATATTTCATATTTCAATGGAAAGCTACTCAGCTTGAAAGTATAATAATCTCAAGGCTCTTGTAAGTAAATGGATACAACTGGAGATCATGTTCATGGGTGGAATGGTTTAAATTCTTATGGCTTAACTGTAGAATAAAAAACAGAAGGAGTTAATGAGATCCAAAAAGCACAATAGATATTATAAAAGTGATAGGGGAGAAAAGCAGCATCTCGGCCTGTCTCTTTGGGACCCGAAACTCTCGGACGCGTAGAGTGGCCTGGGCTATTTGGATCGAAAGTCTGCACAGACCTGCATCTCAGCACGACTGTTTGGGACTGGTAGGCCCGCCCTTCATCTGCAGGGAACTGCCTGGAGACCAGCATCTGGGCCAGGTCTGTTTGGGCCCATAGCCCCGCCCTTCACCCCCAGGAAGTCTTCCAGAAAGCAGCATCATGGCCTGTCTGTTTGGGACCCAAACCTCTCAGACCTGCAGAGTGGCCCGGGCTGTTTGGATTGGGAATATTGTGGGGACTGGCATCTTGGCCAGGTCTGTTTGGGACTGGGAACTTTTCAGAAACCAACATTCTGGCCTGACTCTTTGGGACCTGTGGGCCCTTCACTCGCAGGGAACCTCCTGGAGACCTGCCTGGGACAAAGTACGGTGGCCTGGCCTGCCTGAGATTCCACAGGCTCGGGGTGACCACACCCAGCATTCGCCTTACAACTTAGGGAGCCAGGAGCCCACAGAGGGGAGTTAGGACCCTGTGAGGAAGCCAAGAGCCTGTGGGGGAGCCACTGCCCCTCCAGGAACTGAGGGTGTAACAGGTAATTTGCCACACAAGCAGAGAAAGCTTTGGAACACCGCTCAAAGTAAGGAAATATAGAAATATGACAAAAGGAAAGACCAAAAGGCAGGCTCAAAGCCCTAGCCCTCCCCAAGAAAGCTTAGAAGCTGTGTACATAGAAAAAAAAAGAAGCCATTCACCTGAAATGTCTGAAATGATATCAAATGAAATAAATATGCAAATAGGGAAAGCTATGGAGAAATTCAAACCAGAAATACTTGCCCAGGTAAAAGAAGAATTGATAAAAACAGTGAAAGAAATAGTGAATGCATCTAGTGAAAACACAACTAAAAAATTAGAGGAACAAAACAAACAGATAGAATCCCTCAAAGAACAATATAAGAAACAAGCAGAATGCACAAAGCAGATTCAAAGAGATATACAGGAGATCAAAAATTCTATTGAAAGCTCTAAAAACCACCTCAATGAAAGTGAAGACAGAATTTCAGACCTCGAAGATAAGATTGCAGCCAGTGAGCAGGAAAGACAAGATCTTTTAAAAATAACAAAGAATCAGGAAATAATTGAACACCTGCAAGATGATACAAAGAAAAATAACATAAGATTAATAGGGATAAATGAAAAAGAAGGGGACAGCCCAAATGATATCAAGAGGATATTTACAGAAGTAATAGCTGAAAACTTCCCAAACATGACAAGAGAAACAGACATCTGGATAAGTGAAGCATATAGAACTCCAAACAGCCACAACCAAAATAAAACTACACCCAGACACATAATAATCACCATCCCAGAAATCCAACATAAGAATAGAATACTAAAAACTG